>CM075857.1:18906996-19084496 GCA_037975125.1 Latrodectus hesperus | reverse complement strand
AAAATAAATGTACAATAGGAAGATTAGAATAATAAAAAATGAAATTTAAGTGTGCAAATTTTTGCATAATATATTACCAGAATTATTACAATGCTTTCATAAAGCTACAAGAAATACATTCTCATATTTTTATAATTCATAAGTAGTTATGCAGTCAAATACTAGAGAGATTTCTGCAAATACAATAAGTTATATGTTATTTCATCTAAAAAATTCCATTAAATTCTTTTACATGCTCAGCACAACATCAAAATCATACTTAAAAAACTGTACAAAAATTTAATATTTCGGAGAAAGAAATACTAAGTTATGAGAAAAGTTTGGACATAAAGTTGTAAAAATGCTTCACTTTGTGAATAATTATGAAAAATGGAAATTACACAATAAACAAAACAAAGCTTTCTTTCTCAAAACGAACTTCAATGCAATTTTTTTTAGTCATAACTGCTTAAACTAAAATCATCTTTTTACATTAACTGCGTGTTTTAATGCAATAATAGTTTTTTTCTAATGAAGATCATAAGTGATACATTTTTTTGGCATTTTGCCAAAAACGTTTTTAGAAAGTTTTGTTTTATTTTAAATAAAAAAGTTTCCAAAAATATAATTTCGCTTTGGATGTTTGCCAAATTTAAGGCATTTTTTCAATAACTATAATGATGTTTTTTTTAGATATTTTAGAAAACATTTTCGAAGATATAATGTTCGTTGTAATGGAAATAAAATGTAGATTTTAAAATATTGAAGATGTCACATAGATACTAACTTTAAATACATAATATCAATTTATGTAGTTTTAACTTTAAAAAAAGGCCCATTTTGTTCTTTGAAAGAGTTCTCTCAATATTTAGAGAATAATTTAGATAAAATTTTACAGAATGAATATTTATTATTTTTGGAAAATGTGCTCCTAGTAAAATAATGATATCATTCAGATAATTTCATTGTAATGACATCAAAATAAAAGACAACTTGATTTTAAAAATGGAACGCAACAAAAATAATATTTTTTTAAAAAATATTTCTTTAGGCACAAGCTTTTATTTTATGGATATTTATTTTTAGAAGAAAAGATGACTTTTCTTAAAAGTGTATTTTAATAAATTGTGCTATGTAGGAAATTATCGTGGCGGTAATGGCCAGTAAAAAATTTCCTTCCCCTTCAGATAATAGCCAAAATTGAGGGAGGGCATCTTCTGTTGGTGCCATCTATCGGAGGATTTGAAGAACAATGTCGTACTTTCCCCTTCGTGGTGCTTTGATTAAACGAAAGACGCACCCTACTTACTTTAATTCGCATAGCCAAGGCATAGCGAGCTCGGCTTGTCCAAGTGTCATAAGTAACAACAACAGAAAAATAATTTCAATAAAAACCTGTGCTTTTGTTACCCTATAGTAATAATGAAAATTTCTTTACGTAAAAGGTAGAGGAAAATTATTTTAAAATGAAAGAAATAATCAAAGTATGCTGGCTCATAAATCATAAGAATATTTGCATTCGTTCCTAAAAGGTAAAAATACCAGTTCTTAAATAAAAAATGGTACAAATTTATTAAATGGAAAGGAATTGTTGCATAAATTATTTACATTTTGCAATATTAATGTGAAATAAAATCTACGTTAGGGTATAACAACTTAAATATAAGATTATTTCATAATAACTTTTAAAATGTTCCATATTGGAGCCACACAGATGGCAACACCTATTTATCATGAAATGCGGTTAAAAGTCTATTTTAGTTTTAGGAATGGGATTAGAGGCCACCAGTAAAACTTTATATTTTCGTTGGGATTAATATCGGGAGAAACGGATTATAATTTCTTCCAAATATTGGTGTAATAAAGCAGTAGTGTGAGAACATTTTTTATTTTTATTTTTTATAAAAAATGACAATTTTTTTATTATAATTTTTTATAAAAAACATTTTATAAAAAAATAACAATTTTTTTATTAAAATTTTTTATAAAAAAACATTTTTCATAAAAATTATCTGTAAGGGGGAAAATGTCTAAAATTTTTATTTTTAGCATTAACAGTGACCAAAGTTTTTAAATCCCAATAATTTTTATTATTTTTTAAATGAAATCTTACTTCTTTGATTTCTTATTATTGAAGAGTTAAATTTTCTCAAAAAGTGAGAATTAGTGAAACTCCATCTTATTACTTAGGAAAAAGAAGTACGGAAGAACATTAATAACATTACTGATTCACAATTAAATTTTGAAAATCCAACTTCTCCATAAAATTAATAAGTTCTTATTTTCGCATCCATTTCTTTTAATAGAAATCTTTAAAAATAAAGATTTCGAAATTAGAATAATTCGTAAAGGAATTTCCCAAGTTATTACTAATAAAATATACTTTACTTGTAATCAATTTTATTGAACTCTTTAGGTACCAAAATGGAAAGGACAAAAATCATTATTATGGGCTTCATACTTAAATACGAAATTTCTAAATCCTTTATTTAAAAGCGTAAAATTCAGGTGAAAGAAACAAATTTTAATGTTGTTGTTGTCGTGTGCCAGCTAGGCTGGCAATATGGGGTGCGCTGCTTCACTTTTCAAACTGAACCATATTTGGTGTGGAATCAGACTTCTTCAGTACACACATGCTATAGGTACCCGTTTATAGGGTTCATTCACACCTCATTCATACAAGGAGAGGACAAAGACAGGATAGATAGAGAGAAAGTACATCCATGCCCGAACCGGGATTCGAACCTAGGACCTCCTTGTCCTCAGTCAGTCACACTGACCACTAGACAAGTTGGGCGGCTACACAAATTTTAATGCAAACAAAGATTAAATTTTGTTCTTCAGTAATACACTGTACGTTCAATATACACAACATTATGATAAACTGATTCTGAAATTCTTGGCAGATAATATACTTCGACTCTTATTTAAATATTTACTATATTGCAAATTATAAAACTTGCATGTTAATAAAATATAGTTTATTAACTGCAGGATTGTGATAAACAAAGAGCATTTTGCCACCAAGAATTTTTACAATTGTTCATTTTACACATTACATGGTTAAGTCATGGTCACCAAACAACTAGGAACGTTTGCATCGCTTAGTTGTCAATGTGAAGGTCACTTTTCAGTGGATTCCATGATATGTGGATGTGTATGGTAATGAAATTGCTGATGGTGTGGCCTGAGTTGGTTGGTTGGGTTTTATGGCGCAAGGTCCAAAGACGGACATGCTGCGCCAGTGTGGCGGCCTGAGAAGTCAGCTGTAAGAATACTGCTCCCTGGAACCAGGGGGTATGCGTACCCCTCTGGGGCTTGAGCTAGCCACCAGGCGCGTCGGCAGGTGGTGGATCGCCGAACGTCCTGTAGGAATGACAGGATAGCCTTGAATATAGAATAAGAGGCCGCGAACCAGCTCCCGTAAACCCTGGTGTTATGCGATCCGTGCCTAGGGCTAATTGGCACCGCGGTATTGGTGTCTTAACGGAGCCTCTAGTTGCCTGGCAAACTTCTAGAGTAATTTGCCTTGCCCAGTTATCTCAGGCAATGCTGGGTGGACTTATATTACCTGAGCTTATTAATTGTTATCTATGTGGCTGAAAAGACACAAGAAATAACAAATCTTTCTGCATCTGCAGGTGATGCCTCTGAAGTAGACCTTGCTGAAAAAGACAAGGGAACTCAGAGGCAATCTTGTAAAGGGGCAGTAATGAATCCTTCATTTGAGGTAGAAATGACCTCCAAACCATCTTCTGGTGAAAGCCAGGAAGCTATCCCTAGCATGACTGACTTTCTGACCAGATGGGACTGTTTCAGCAAGACCCTATCTGCTGGAAATGTCAAACGCAAGAGGAAACGGCAGAGCATATCATTTATGAATGCGAGGCTCTTGCCCTCGCTAGATTAACTTCTTTAGGCATCATCCATACTAGAGAGTTACACCTAGGCTCCATTAAAGGGTTATCAGACTTTATTAATAAAGTGGGTGACCCGAGCAACTGGAACTAGGAAAAACATTGGGTTTGGAGTTAATGGTACAAAATGCTGATAAAAGCAGAGGTGCCCAATGACATACAAACCCAACCTTAAGAAGAAGAAGAATACTGCTCATGTTGGCTGCCTTACTTTTTCAGAAATCCCCACACGGATCAGGCAAGATATCTGCTCCAATTGGAAGACAACCCCCGTGCATGAATGGTAAACGGAAAATCACTCTGGTACTGTTCTCATTGGGGTTGGCAACAGGCGGCATCAGACAACTCTGGCTAGATTTCGTAGTGGACACATTCGTATACAACATCATCAACCCTGTGTCCAAAATACAATGCGACTCAAGCTGCTCCTGCCTACATTTAGGCCTGCATCGGTTTAAATAAAGACCAGCTATTCTCGAGCCCTGAGTCTGTGCTCCAGTATTTTAAGGTGGATAAGCCCAGGTAAGCTCCAGGAGGGATAAGCCACAAAAACAACACATTACATTAGGAAAAACAAAATGTCTATTTTAGAGTTACGTATCAAAGGAGTTTTAGTTGTAACAAAATAAGCCGAATTTTATTCTTGATCTAAATTCTATAAGAAAATGCATCATGTTGCTACTCATTATGGAAACACTAGTGATTCACAAACTACTACTTGAAATTGAAATAACGAATAGATAACGTCAAGTCGCACTGAATGTTGTCAATGGATGGTGCCCACATCTTTCTTCATGTGTCTTTGGCCGCAGAAAATCAAGCAATTGATACTTCTATTCAAGCGGGAGACTAAATGATTTTGGAATCAATCTAATTTAATATTTTTATCACAATCCGAGCAAAGATCTTTCATGTTGAGAAGATTTATTCTCATCATGTAATCAGAAGGTTGTCATTGTTGAAGAGACATAGAGAAGATGTTAGATCAGTTACCAACTAAACCACTTGAATGTGTTATTAAAAATTGGAGGCTTTATTAAGCCAAATTGACAAATTCCGCTCTGTGAATTTTGTTAAGTTTCAATTTCAAAGCTGTATATAATACATAATTGTATATTGTACTTCTTTTCGGGATTCGTGTTGATTGAGAGTCGATAAAACAATCACTTAAAAATCACAAATTATTTGTAAAAATTTCTGCAAGGTACAGGAAATTCCAGTTCTAGAAGTCACAATCGTACAACTTCAAATTCAACTAATACAACAGGAAACAATTTTCAAACACAAAAGTCACTAGTACTCGAAGAGGCTATAGCTGCGATGCACTAGACTAAAATTCAAGACTGATCGTCTTCACTTACCAATGGTCCAAGTTGTGAAAATGAGGTGTCCAGCTGTTTGCCTTTGACCTCTTTTTGAAAAAAAAATGTTTACATCAAATACTTACATTTACATAGTTGAAGGAGCTGAATAAATATAACACTGCACAATAAAGGTTTGGATAAGCACTCCCAGATATGTGATTTGCATGGTAAAATGCACAATTAGTAAAGATATTTCTTACTATTAATTAACAAAAATTCTAAATCTGTGCGTCTTCACTAATGATTCTTTTGGATCGGGTGGCGTTATTTATACCTGACTTAGCGTTTCAAAAATATTGTCAAGTTTTTGGAAGATTCAAAGCTATCTCGCTTGATATTGGTCCTAGAGATTCGGTGATGGATTTTTCCAGAAATATCTATTTTCCGCCAAGTCGCTAAGAATCACGCTAAAAGGTCGAGAAGTCGCCAAACCACTAGAAATGCCATTTTCACGTAGAATATGCCAAACTTTTGCATTTTTTGTCCAAATCTGAGTATATAAGATCTTTCTGAGATATTTTAAGACAAGTAAAGGTAGTTTTTAGAAATTTGTAGCAATATATAGCAAGAACAAACTTTCTTTATAAGAATTATCACCATAAAACCATATGTATAAATAAAATTAAAAAAAATTTATCTTAAAAATATACGCTGTCATTTTTTTTCTATTTCCCATTTTATGGAGTTGGGCGACTTTGCAAAATAAAACATTTAGTTATGAGAAAATTGATGTTTACGATTGCCAGTAGGGACAGTTCAATATCTCATTACATTTTTGTATGCATCACCAGGGTATAACTAATTCAAAAATTTGTTCTCGACACTACAGCTTCAACAGAAAGCAATCAACAGTAAGGAAATGATTTATTAGGAATTTTGTGAAAAAAAGAAAATTGAAATTATAATTACCTAATCTATTTGGTTTTTATTAATAGAAGACCAAGAGGAAGGCCCGAAAAGAAATGGAAAGACTTGTGATAGCGAAGTCGTCATTCACACAAAGTAAAGAACTGGAAATCAATTAGTGGTTTGGTTTGTTTGTCGCTCAACGGTCATTTTTTTGCACACGAGGGCTAATTAGACCGGTACCTACGGTTTAAAGTGAATTCCGAACCACTACAAACATCCATGCCCAAGCTGGGATTCGAATCCACGAACTGTTGAAGCGAAGGCAAGAGCGCTAATCATTCGGCTACCAGCTCGGCGAAATCAATTAGTGGGGGAAGAGGGCAATGAGAAAATTTTCTGATGAAGGTCCAGTCCCACAAAGGGATATCGTACTAATGCTGATGAGGAATGTATTTGGTTGCGCAAAAAAAAGTTTTCATTCCAAAATGAATTTACTTGTATAAAACTAAATATGCGAATAATAACTTTCGATGGTTATTTCAGTTCTTCATTGTGATGAGAAAACATGACCGAATCTCATCAACTTATGAGAGAATATCACTATCACAAGTTTTTAATTTATTACTTCCCTCATACATATTTGTGCCAAGCATTTGAGGAATTTTTGAAGTTAACTCAATTTTCAATATTGTTCTAGAACTAGAAATAAGATGTCTTAAGCTTTAAGAAAAGTGGGTATCAAAAGAATTCTAGATTTCAGATTTGCATACCTGCCAACCTAGGAAGAAAAAGCAGTAGATTCTACTGATTTTGAAGGAAAAAATCAGGAGACACTAGGTCATTTTTGCTTGAATGTTTAAAACAGTAGTACCACAAAAAGACAATTTTACTCCTTAAGATTATACATTTTGAAAATTATTTATGCTAAACATATTTAGTGTTAATCTTAATATTTGAATTATATATTCATCAACCTCACTAAGGAACTATGAAAGATAAAAGAATATACTATAAAAAAAATAAACCTCAAAAAACGTCTGTCCAAATATTTATTTTAGAGAGCAACTTTTACAACTCAAGTGCAATCTATAAATATTAAATTTATAAAATTACATAAAAACATAAAATACATTACTAAATAAATTTAATTCAGTGACAAATATTTTTTCCTATAGTTAAATTACTAATAACTAGTAATATTCATCTTAAGTGAACTGCTTATGTAAATAAGCACCTGGTGTCACCTGCTCTGAATGTTAATTATAAGACTGTCAACTCGTAGGAGTTATTGGCACCTAAGTGGTTAAAGCGTCATCCCACCACAGTGGACAGGTGGGGTTCGAAACTCAGAGGAACACATTTTCATGATATTATAATATCATAACATTATAATATAATATTAGTGTGCCATCTGTTGACTATTTAAGGAATACAAGCCATACTCCCGCAGAAGACCTAGACTTTTCCAGACGAGACAGAAAACTGTTCTTAAAGTTAACTCTTTTCCACAATTAGTAAGTGTTTAAAAAATTTTATTTATCCTACGTCGGGACGGCGGCCATGAGTGCTCTGGCAGCTCAATTAAAATTAGCCTGCAGTGACGAAAGTGTCTCGTTTGGTTACCAAAAGGGGGCACCACATAGAGGCGAGACACACCACCCCCCAAAGCACCCAATTTTTTATGAGCTTATTGAAATTTATGAGCAATGTTTCGAATTGCATGAACTGCTCGAACCTTACGGGTCCACTTTTGAACTTTTAAAAACGTTTTGAATCTTAGAAACCTTTTAAAATTTTTGAACCTAAAATGCTTTTAAAAGCTAAGGTGTTTATTAAACTTGTATAAATTCCTCGCCTTTATATAGTTATCAACTTTCGTATCATGCCATTTTTTTCTTTTCATAATTGAGTGTTCATACTATCTATAAAATTCTCTTCAATGTATATAATGTATTTAATGTCATAACTACTCTACAAATTGTCAACTGTGTTTTCATTGATTGTAAATTGTTTCTTCATTGATAGTTGTATGTGCCATCATGTCAAATTTTCTTTTTAACTCAGAGAAAATATTTAATGCTATTGCCTGATGTTTAACAGGGCTTAAGGCCACCTTAAAATGTATTGTAACTTCTTGCTACCATTTTGTAAACATAATTTGATTGCCTTTATTAATGCCACGATGGTGGCGTCCTCTGGGACCTCGTAGAGGTGTGGAGTACACTAGGTGTTGGGGAGACGGCATCCGTTAACCTTAAGGTACAGTCCGTGGTCTCTCCACACAGTTATGTATGTATATTGACTATTTAAGCTACTAAAACAACTCAATAGATTTATTTTCCGGCAAAATTTTTAGTGTTTAAGTTTTTCACTGAAATTGCCAAAATCAGTAGATTTCCATACATTATCGGGAAATCGTGAGCAATGATGAAAAATCAGGTTTGGTTGGTTTGTTTGTCGCTCAACGGTCATTTTTTGCACACGAGGGCTAATTAGACCAGGACTTACGGTTTAAAGTGGATTCCGAACCACTACAAACATCCATGCCCAAGGTGGGATTCGAACCCACGAACTGTTGAACCGAAGGCAAGAGGATGAAAAAATCAGGAGTTTCCCGATAAAATCAGTAGATTTTGATCTATGGATTTGACATGTTGCTCAAAGATCCCTTTTTCACACGAAGGCTAATTACAGCAAAACCTATTGCCTAAAGAGGACTCCTAGACATGAGAAACTTGAATCCATAATCACGATTTAAGATTATTAAATAAAAAATCAATAATTAGATATCTACTTTGAAATTTTAAATTAAAATCTAAATTTGCTTATTTAGTGAAAATGTTTTTAGAAGAAAATAGTATTTTTATTATGTTAATAGGAAATAACCAAATTCAATATAGAAATAGGAACAGATTTCCCTCACATATGTCTAAATCTGTTACATTCAACCCTTTACAGTATATACGGCTTAGGAATCCAATTTTCCCAAGCGGATTCATAATGACAGAAATACGAGTAAATGATTGCATAAAATAATTACATCATTCCCTATCAATGCGCTTCCTTTGAACTGCGAAATTTCCCCAAACATTCCCACTTGATCTTCCGCACCAATCATACTTCGTTATGGCAGTATCCCCCCCCTTCGTTTCGATGGTAACCTTTAGTCAATTAAGGGACGCCTGCAGACCATTTGGAAGTAGGGAAACAGTGGGATCAACTACAAGGGGGCACTGATGCATCCCTTCTGAAAACTCCCTACACCCCGTTCCCTTTTCGATCCAGTGGATTAATGACAGACTTGGATCATCCAGAGCAGCTTTGTTCTCGTGGGGGGTCTGCAGACTAGTCCTTGAAGTTGCCAGAATGTGCTTGTGCTGTCATGTCTAATGAATCGGCGCTGGACATGGAAATCCTTGTAGGGGGTGGTGGGGGAGAGATCGATAGAAGGTTCTGGCGATCAGAAGAGAAACGCTCCTACAACTGCTCTGGACTATATTCACTGGAGGTGGACTTCACTTCATTCAAGATGCGTGAAATTTGATGAATGGTTTCAGAGTCTGAAAAATCCATCGCTGGAAAGTTAGCGGCTGCCTCGATTAGCATTCACTAGCTTTTGACGGATGGTAATTAATCATCGTCCATACTTATATAAATTACTTGAAGCTGTCATTGATGATGAAATGGAGTCAAAAGTGTAAGGAATAAATGAGAGAACTCATTAGTCTAGTTTTGGAAACTAAAATTGTGCGTAACTTTTAAATTAATGAAGAGTTTTAAAATTCATGATATATTCGATAGAATAAACATTGAAAACAAAGGAATGTTGAAATTTTAAAATTGTCACAATAAATGAATTTATGATTTCAAGCATTTAGAAAGAATCTCTTGCAACAAGTTCGAATGCAAGATAATTCAACGGAAAGTAATCTTTCTTAATTTTTAAAGAATTTTAAATCAACAAATTTTTCCACACACCTAAGACAAGAAAGTATCGTTATATAAGCTTTTCCCTATATATATTTATTTATCATCTATTCAACTGTTCTTTTACCAATATCTGTTTGATCTTAAGTCTAAATTATTTTATAGTACTGTTACTTATGACCCTTGGACAAGGCAAACTCGCTAGTCGATGGCTTAGCTAAATTAAGTCAGAAGGGTGCGAAATTAATCAGAACAGGAACGTGAAAATACGTCTTTACTCTAAGACTCCTCCAATAGATGGCACCACCAGAGGATCCACTCCTTCAATTTTGAATTTGATCTGGAGGGGGGAGAATTATTTTATAGTTTATCTTAAATATATATTTTTGTTCATTCACATGGAAAAACTTTAAATTGTGAAGTCGCGATTGGCATGTATTGTAAATTAAAAACATCTGACAAAAATAAAAAATTAAACAGAATCTTTATTGCGTCACGTTCATTGTTGATTGCGAAGATCAACTAAATCGGGACTTTTTATGTGAAATTAATTTTGTATAAGCATATTAACTAATGTAACCAGAAATGAAATTCAAATATTCTAATAAAAAGCAAAGATCGTAGTTTTGCTACACATAATGTACATTGCAACATTTAAGTTATTGTCAAGCTTTACTAATGAGTTATTTTCATATATTATAAGGAAGATTGCGAGGAAAACTCCCAAGTACCCACCTGAAAAATATACTTGCAGAAAGAATAAAAAAAACCGCGTTCCTTTGTTTAACGGGAGTTAGGGCAGAATCGGGACCTTTCACACTCAAAAATGAAGCTTCGTGGCTTCGTTGGTTAGGACTCATTATAGGAAAGTAGCGACTTCAAATCCCCAATTACCGAAGATACGTTGTATTTCCTAAAGGCGGCAGGGGCAAGTTAAATAGGTCGTAGTCGCAATATCCTCCAAGTGAAATACATCTGGGGGTGGCAGGTTAAGGACTGGAGGTCTATTATTTGGTCCCCGCTTCTAAATTCGAAGGTTCCCACTCGGCTGCATCCGCTTTACTGGTAAAGCCCAACTCTAGGATAAGTAAAGGAAAGCAGACTTGCGCAACAGTAACACACAATAGCATTTTCACAACTAGTCTTCGGTGCAAATCAAGACTCGGAGCCTTGGTCATCAACATAGGTGACATGTTAGATATAAAATAAGATGCTTATACATTAAGTTAGGAGGTTGTGCTAAGTGAGACGGTTCTTCTTCTTTAATAGAGTAACAACCTATTACAGGTTTTAGCTGCCTCTACAGCACGCTTTTTCCAGCCCAGTCTGTCCAGAATGACACTTTGCCAGTTCCTAACTTTTAGTATTTTGAGGTCATTTTCAGTGTCAACGAGCTATCTTGTTGGTGGTCTCCCTCGGGCACAGGATTCTTCGGGGTTCTTAAACGTTGATATTCTAGTGGGGTTGTTTTCCCGGCTTCTTCCAGACATGGCCAAGCCACTTTAGTCTGTTGCTTCTGATAACCTGGGTAATCTGGGGCTGGTTATACCGCCTATACAATTCAAAATTAATAGTCCCTTCTCCCAAACACACTTACAGAACTTGCTGTATCCTTATGTTGAGCCCTTCTGCTTGACACCTTTGATTAACCCTGCGTTTGGCCTCCAGGGAGTCACTTTTCACCCCAACCTAACGTTCGATGCAAGTAAAAAGTCGGACCACCCATACTTACTATAGTAATTGGCTCTAGAGACAATTGACAAGATTCCTATCGGAGCAGCTATGCTTTATACTGATGGAAGCAAATTGGAGACCAATGCAACTGGCAGCGGAGTATGTACTGAACTCCCCAACCATTCCATCAAGCTTGAAAAAAGAACTGCTGACCACACGTCCGTCTTCAGAATGGAACTCATCGCCATCATGAGTGGACTTTCTTTGTTAGCTAACAATACACAAAATGATTTCTCGGAGATATGGATCCTTACAGACAGTCGATCCTCGATCCAGCACCTTTTCAATTGGCAATCCATCGGCGACAGTACTAGCAGAAGTATTCTACTCTTGTTCAACACCCAATCCACCTCCAGTGGGTCCCCTCGCATGTTGGTCTGCCTGGGAAGAATCTCTTGCTCCACATTGAATCATAGCTCACGAAGATAGGTTTAAGCCCGTTATTATATATTTATATAGTACATATATTTTATATTATTTACTTATCACACAAAAATGTTTTTACAAAAATTTTAATTTAAATTATGTTAATTCTCGCAACCAAAAAAATACACTTTACCATTTAGCTCAATTCCACAATTTACATGTTCATTTTAATAAAATTAATAAAGCATTTCTTTTGAAACAATATTTAAAATGCACATTTCTTTTTACTTTTTAATTTTATATGAACATGTATCACAGCGGTATTGATTATTTTTAATAGATTGTAAAATGTCAACAGAATATTATCATTAAAATTAATCATTTATTACTAGTGTTTCCACATAAGAGCTATACATCCCAATTGAGCTATGCGGTAAATACATAATCATAAAATTCAGGCAGAATATTTCAAAAGATTTTATGTACAAGAATAAGGGCATGTGTCAACTAAAACTTAATACAAATTACATAAAGCTAAATGATGTTAACGCATTTACAAATATTCTTATCGCGCTGCAAAATTCACATTGCATACTTTTTAACATTTTTAAGCAGTTTCCAGTTTACAAAAGAGTAAATTACTCAAATTAATTTTTTTCTGTTTAATTCAAGTATTTTTCGATTTACAATTCAGACTATTTTTTTTTGTTTCTAAGTTATTATATAATCTTATGTCTTGCTCATTCAGCGTAAAACTAAAAATTTGAAATAAGAATTATCATAGAATTCTACACCAAATTTGCTTTTACTGTGTAAAACTAATACTGAGTAAATATGTAACTTCATGCGCATTTGATATTAAACATTTTAACTCTAATATTCAAGACTGACAACTGAGGAAAGAATCTTTTTTAACATTTAACATTTGTGCGATTTCAGTAGAACTATTTCACTTTACGTAATAGTTTTATAAAGCATTGCTTAAAAAAGAAAATTTATTATGTACTTAATATTTTTACGTAAAAGTGAAGTGAATAAGTATTTGACATTTATATAGAAAATCCATTAAAAGGGTAATGAATAAAAATTTGTGGCTTTGATTTATTTGGTTTGTTGCTCAACTGTGATTTTCTGCTCTCGTCGGTTAATTAGACCTTAATTTATAGTTTATTCTGAGCCACTTCAAACGTGTATGCCTAAGGTAGATTGGTTTGTTTGTTACTCCGTGGGCTTTAGTACTCGAAGGCTAATTAGACAGGGACATTTTACAATTTAAAATGGATTGCAAACCATTACAAACAACCAAGCCCTAGATGAAATTTGAATCCATGAAATGTTGAATCGAAGACCAGAGCTCTAAACATTAGGCTGAAGCCAAAGTGGGATTCGAATCTATGAATTGTCTAAAGGACAGTTAGAAAGTCTGAAGATAAAAAATATTCCCATGGACAATATTACATATATGAAGTCTAAAAAACAACAAAATAAGATTTTTGTGAGAAGCTGTTAAAATGGTTTCAGACAATGGAAAAATTATTATTCCTTTGTAGAAAGAAACAATTGTATAAAGGTACATTTTAACCTTATTTTCTACTCAATGTAAAAAAATGGGCTCACTGGATTAGCGATTCAAAGCTATTCGAAGTAACAGGCTGATTTCTATCCCAGTTATTAATGAACTATGGAGTGATGCAGTGCTCCCTTCCTGATTTTATGTCTTAAGATGTGGGTGCTTAAGATTTTTCTGAGTTTTCCTCTTTGTAATATGTGAATATGGTTCACTATTTACTCTTCTCGAAAGGAAAATACTCACTCCTGTTTAAGCATAGAATTGAAGTTTTAAAGCAGCTTCCATGTTAAGCTCTATCCACTATGCGATATCAAAGTAAATATATGTACTCATCTGAAATAAAAAGTTGATATATCCTTTCAAAAATGATAGAATAGCGGATGTTTTTTTTTGTATACCAGGGTTAAGCAAAACCATGCTTTTTAAGATGGCAGATCTCTGGTTTGATCTCTGTCGAGTCAGGTGCTTGGAAGTGTTTCCAGATATTTGTCCGTTACCATACGTAAATATGGTCCAATGTCTATTAAAATTCTTATTCCGAAAAAGAAATTGCTTCAATGATAAATATCTGACAACGGTCATCGGATTTTAGGCCATCCGCATCGTGGTATCATTATATTTTTTAATGCAAATTAAGGCATTAACAGGGAGGGGTTCGATTCCCAATGACCCAACGAGTACACGCTATACGTACTTTTTAAATTTGTGGAATCGAAAGGCCTGTGGTCGCTCGTTGAGCAGTTACCATGGTGAGATGGTCTGGAGATATCCCCCTCCAGATAAGAATGAAAACTGAGGAAGTGGATTCTTTAGTACTGCCATCTATCGGAGAAGTATTAGAGCAAAAACGTACTTTCACCTTCGTGGTGCTCTTATTAAACGAAAGAACGCACCCTACTCACTTAAATTCGCATAGCCAAAGGCATAGTCTTGGGTTGTCCAGGTGTCATAACAACATGTATTAGCAGTTAAAATCGTATTCCCAAATGCTTATGTAAGACCAAATTAATGCTAAAAATAATAAGCTTAGGAGGTTATTTTAGTTTAGGAGGTTATTTTATTTGAGAGGTTATTTAAAACCACCGAAACTACTTCTATCGTTATTCAAAATTAAAAATTGCTTATTGTAAATGAGAAATTCCGATTCTACTCTCAATAATTCATCATATGAGATGGAATATTCTGCTTCCTCAGCGGCAACCTTTATCATCCTCACCTGAAAACAAATAACCTAGAATGACAAATAATCATTTCAAATCTCATTTAATAAATGAATCCTGGAACAAGAAAGATCGTTTCCAATCAATAACAATACCATTTAAAGGGAGCATCCAAATGCTGTGTTAAGACTCCAGATCGCTGATGCAACCTATCTTTTCGCAGTCACACACAAAAGCGCCTTCATTTACTAATAATAGTCTCCGCAGAACCGTTTCGTTTCCTTCGCCATCGAAGCGGAAAATGGATAGGCAACAGAAAAAGAGAAGGAAAGAAAGACATCTTTCAAACTTATCCCTTACTCCGCTCACAAGACAGGATGTAGATGGTTCTTCTATATCGATTATTCCCGAACTGTCATCTTTATCTTAATGGCTTTTTATCGACATCGCTTAATGCATCCCATAAAATGTATAAATCCGCTTTCATTTGGAAATACTGTTTCTGTTGGAATGAGTTCGAAGGTATTGTCAAGAAAGGACAAATGAAAGTTTGAGATTTGTATTTTAATTTTTATTTGCTGATGACTGGTTACCGTTAACAGTTCTAGTTTAATATTAATTTCTGGTTTGCATGATAGATTAGAGATAGCCGAGTTTTATATCTTAACATTTTTATGATCATGTAAACTGAAGCTCATGCTTATGTACAATATTTGTTCATAATCATACAAATACATTGAAATAAATTCGTACAGTAATTTTAGTCATCACTAACACACTCATAAGTCTATTTTATCTTTTTATTACAATATAATCTGTTCTACGTCCTTTACATTACTTATGTATAAACAGCAAAAAATAAAAAATGACTTAAAAAATATTTTAGACAGTTTCATACAAATAATTTGAAAATGAAAATCAATATCAGAATTTCATTAGAGCTAAACATGATTATGACGAATGTTCAGTGTTTATCGAGACAATTATTTCTTGAGCTAGCTGCTGAAGGATTAGTGCCCTTGCTCTTGATTCAACAGTTTGTAGGTTCGATTCCTCTCTAGTATGGATTTTTGTTATGTTTTAAATGTGATTTAAACTATGAGTTGGTCATTAACGATTACTTTTTGGCTACGAAGGCTAATGATACTAGTACATATAGTTTAAAGTAGATTCTGAACAACTGCAAATATCCACGGTTAAAGTGAGATTCGAACCCACAAACTGTTGAACCGAAGACCAGAGCGTTAACAGTTAACCTGACAGTTCGGCGCTTTAAACCATAGGGCCAAAGTCTAATTAGTTCTCGCGAGTAAAAATATGACCGTTAAGTGACAAAAAATAATCATTAATTATTTCTTCAATTCTTCAATTCACATATTTTCAATTCATACACCAAAGACGTTTCAGAAGGACACATTAACCCAACATATTTGTTGACATATGTACTATAAATATTTGATAAGCAAACACATTGTTGCAAATCATTAAAGCAATTACAATGATGATTACTAAAAATTACAAAACAATATGACTTGATTCTATGCATTTTGTCTCCATTATTAAAGACAAATTAAAATACATATCTCTTTACAAAAAAGTGTGCAACATTTAACAAGCTAAATTGATCAATTTTGGTTTTCACACTGGAAGTTAGTATAAAGAAAACTTTGAGTAGCTTAAAATGATGCGCGCGAGAGAGATTTCTATAAATATTTTTAATTGTAAATTTTATTCAATAGTAAGCATTGCAAAGTTTTAAGCATTTTTAGAGTTTGAAGTATATATATATATATATATATATATATATATTGGGGGGATTAAAATTACAGAATGATACATTAAACACTGATTGGCACAAGAAACAAATTGAAAATGTCTCATTTTTTAATATTTTAGTTACAATAAGTGTGCTATATAAACAAGTGTAAAGTTACAGTAATAAATTTCAAGTCTCTTTATGTAAATTTTTGTTCAGTTATTAATAAAACCAAAATTCTTAAGATATAACAATAACGAAGATAGCATTTTAAGGGATATAATATTTTATAACATTTATATACTAATTTTGTAACTTCATAAATATCTGATTAAGAAAGCAGTGCGACAACCCGTAGAATTAACTGCATATTAACAATAAATGTATTGATTTTGAAAACTGGAAAAACTTATGTAAAAAGCTTTGCTGCTATATAATATTTATAAACCTCCTATATGAAAAAATAATATTGAAACAAACTATATAACACTTACACATAGAAGTAAAATATTTTAATAAATTGTAATAAAATATGCCAATATCTTTTCAAATAAGTTTAATATTTCTTTTGTTAGTCAGAAAACAAATAATGTCAACAAATACACGATCAAATATTTTTTTTTGGAAAAAAACTTATTGTGAATTATTAGAGCACTAAATAAGCTGCATAAGGATTACCTAAAGAATTAATTTTTCATACAAATCTCTTTATACAGTAGTATATTTTATAAATTGAGACTATATATACACAATTCAAAATTTACAAAATGTCCTTTTTTTTTTCAAAAAAAAAAGCGAAATATTTTATTACTCAGAAAAAAAGTTTATACTTTTACAACCAAATTAATTTCAAAAAATAAAAAGATCAATATCCAGTTTTAATGCTAATTTTTTCATGCCTCTACATAAATATTGAGTTCTTTAGGAGTAATTTTGAAAAATATTTTAAGAAAAAAATCTTACAATTTTTTCCGGAATACATTTATTCAGACAGTATAATTTAACAGAACATTTATAAAAGTAGAATTTTATTCATTTTTAAATAATTAAACTCTATGAAAATCCAACGTTGTGAGAATTCATTATTCATTTTCAGCTGCAAAAGACATGTTTATCTCGCTCTTTTGCTTTCTGAAATTTTGACGCCGAAGTTCGTGGTGAATTACTTTGCGCCTAAAAAACACCACCATAGAGATAATAAACTAAAGATTGTGATAAATACAAAAGTGGGAGCATATATTTCTTTCTCAAATTCTAGAACCCATAAAAAGATATATAAAGCAAAATAATTTCGAAACATTAGAGTTATAGCTTATTTGTATTATTTAAAGGTATTATATAGTAATAAAATATCTAAAGAATAGTAATGATAATCAAATTAAACTTAATTATTTCATCTTTAACGATTCAGCTTACAAAGTTTCCTTGTCTTAAATTAATTGCGAACGAAACAAGAAGTATTAACTCTCGGTACTAGGCAGCCATATGCTGCATTATCAAATCATTTCCATTAAAACCAGTGAAAAATCCATGATAATATACAGGGTGATATTTTATTTAAGTGACAGTGTTTGGAGCGCCTTGTAGCGTGATCTAATATAGCCGAAATGACTTCAAACCTGGTATTTAGACTAATCAAGGCATGGAAAAAAAGATTCCGTAAAAAAACTTTAGTTCCGAAAATCACCGCTAGGGCATTTTGTGGCGTTTTAGAATGTATAAAATATGAGAAAAGAAAAATACTAATACATACAATCGTACAATTAAATTATTAATGTTTATTAACTATATTAACTTCTCCGGTGAGGAATTAGACCACATTCAATGCAAGCACCGTTCTGGGAAATAACACCGTGCATTCTGTGCACAACGTTCTCCACAGTACACACATACCATATCACGAGGAATATTCCGCACTGTCTTTGTCATGTTGTCCTTTAGAATAGACAAATTTGATACTCCACCAACATAAACCTGAGATTTCAAATAACCCCAGAGCCAAAAATCGCAATCGCATGGCGTGAGGTCAGGGGAACGAGGCGGCCACGCAACTGGAAAACTGCGACTTATGACTATCATCAGTGAAAGTTTTATTCCTCGTGATATGTTACGTACGGCTGTGGGTAACGCTGTACGCAGAATGCACGGTGTTATTTCTGAGAACGGAGCTCACATGGAATGTGGTCTAATTCCTCACCGGGGAAGTTAATGTTGTAAATAAACATTAATAACTTAGTAGTGCGATTGCATGAGTTAGTATTTTTCTTTTCTCACATTTTATACATTGTAAAGCGACACAAAATGCCCTAGCGGTGGTTTTCGGAACTAAATTGTTTTACGCGGAATCTTTTTTTCCATGCCTTGATTAGTCTAAATACCAGGTTTGAAGTCATTTCGGCTATACTAGATCACGCTACAAACACTATCACTTTAAAAGATCATCCTGTATATCGGCCTCGTGAATGTGTCATACATATGAATGAAAAAGTATGCGGTATCATTAAATTCAAGATTTAATGATTTTTACATTTGATAATTTACTTGTGATTATTCACTATGTAATTTCAATAAAAATAACATTGATACTACATTAACTGATTTAAAGGCAAATCATTTGTATTATTTTCTTTTGATACACTTTTCTTCGTGAAAGTGCAATGTATGAACATTGCATATTCTTATTTACCTAATGCGATACACCTGATAATTAAAAATACTCATGTTCATAATAAGGCAATAAATATGGCATTTAAGTTAGCTAGGTTTCATTTGCATGACTTCCAACGTTTTATATTTCACACACCACGCCTAATTAGAAAAGGAAACATGACTTAAAGTGAATTACAAACTACTACAAGTAATCAATCTCGAGGCTGGAATCGAGCCCACGAACCGTTGAAATGGAGACCAAAGGGCTAACTATTCATATGGGCTAACAGCAGATGTGATAAGATACCATTACAGAAATAAAGTAAGGAACAGACAAGTCTTGGTTCACACATAACAGAAATTGTAGTTATTCAAATTTAGATGTCTAGGATGTTTCACAGCATTCTCGATTATAATCTAAAACATTTTAAAGCAAATTCAGAAGCGGACCATTAGATATAACATTTATTTGCAATGAATCATTGGCACAGTATTCGGAGCTGCAAGCTTTTGCACACAATTCGGAAACGATGCTCCAATTATTTGATAGATATTTAGGCAAGTTAAAATGAGTCTTAAGCTGTGATGTTACTGTTCCATCTAGTGTAGGAAAGCCTATACCAGGTCCAAAAGGCCTCGATACGCTAGATTCCTATAGCTAGGTGGGATAAGCAAGATCTGATCTAATTCCAGGACTTCAGAAGATGAGCAGGACTGGCAGAGAGGGGACAGGAACACAAGGAAAGAAAATCTTCTCTCCATTCATGAATCTTCAAATATTTTAGGTGGCCACTTCTAAATCCCGTGATGCCCGATTAAAAATGCCGGGGTTATAGGAACAAATCAGGACTATTGGCAGCATACCAATGGTGAGCAGTGGAAGATTCCCAACAGAAAGCAATTGGTATCTATTTAAGGAGTGGATTTACGAGTCAGAAATTTCAATTACTATCCCAAGATCACAGCCTTTCTTGCCGAGTATATTCGTTATCTCGTTACCATACACCCCAACGTGCAAAGGAATCCACAGGTGTTTCCAGGCCCATCTCGCAGAAATGAGTTTTACAAAGCCTTCAGCCTGAAGTGGAATTTGAACCCACAAAATATTAATTTGGTTTGTTAGGTGTGTTTGTCGCTGAATGGTCATATTCTGCATAGGAGGGCTAATTAGTTCGGAACCTACGTTTTAAATTCCACGAACTATTAAGACGAAGGAAAGTGTTAATTTGTATCTTTGGCAAAATTGAGAATCAAACAATTTACTTTAACTCACAAATACATTCACAAACATGGCAATTTGTTTCCAACAACAATTTTATTATTGGAATTTCATGTTGAATCAATAGTATATTTGTTAACATTCATTAATGTTTACCCGAAAATCGAAAGTTACTTATTGTTTTTATCTTTATGATGGCGTAATTTATTGAATCTTTCAGAATGTTTGTATTTGAGACGAATCGAAGTTCGATTCTGGTCTCAATCTCACAGATTAGTTTGGGCTAGACCAAGACCTGGCCAACTGATTATCATGGGCAAAGGGAAAAATGAGAGGAGAATTCAGATTAATATTCATATAATCCTCATCACAGAGAATATTTAGAGATATATAGCGATAAAAACATGAAGTTGAGGTAGTGCTGTTTGCAATATTTGGGTTATTTGTTGTGCTAATTCATGATGTCCTTTATTCTCCTGCTTATGATAACATCACTCAGTCACTAAAATACTCATTCTTAAAAATATTGAGAAACATGGCCTTATCGTGAATGGTTAGTCTTTGAGGTACACCACTTAGTCTTCATGACTTAATGCAAAAATTGATGCAGCTTCAGTTAATCATATAATATAGCTTCCCTGACATAGAAGATTAATTAATGAATTAATGTTAGAATGCTCGCTACAAAAATAAAATCTCAAAAATTTGGAAGCTGGGGATAAGTAGAAGGTAACCCTATTATGCCTGAAGAAGTATCATTTCACTAGGAAGACATTGAGACCTAACTTATCTTGTACTTTAGCCATCCTTATTTTGAAGGATGTTGTGAAGCAGTTTAGCATCCATCGCCTAAATTACCTTTCGTGAGCACTTTTCATTGATAATGGGATGCATTCATGTATCCTAAGGAGGAAATCCTGGAAAACTCCAAAGCACCCACCCCGACAGTCGTGTATTCAGAGGCCAGAAGCATAACATCAATCTCTTGTTGTTGAACACAGGCTGGGTTCAAAGCCGGAATCTTATTCTCTGAAGAGCGCTGTTCTACCACTGTGAACACAGTGAGCCCAACCTCATTAATGAGCTCAACAGGTTTTCGGCAGTGTCTGATGATAGAACCCTCAACTTTGATAACGAGAAAACCTTTTTCGATTAGGTCACCGAGAAGTACATAAAATTATTATTTCACAGAACTGGAAAAAAATTGGATAGCATTTTTATCGGAACGAATCACGTAATGATAATTCCGGCAGATAATCATTTTGCTAATGAATTATTTTTTGTGAGCTCTTTATTCAATATATATAGATTTCGATACAATTTTTTTAAAAAATATATCTAAATAATTAAATGAAAAATTAACAAATGCTTATTTTATCCACAAGTGATTATTTTCACATTCAAAATTATAACTTAATTTTCTGAAGACACGTTCGCCAGTCAAAGTATATTCAGTTTCTTCTCAAAACCCTTTTTTTGCATTATGTGAAGAAACTTTTCAAGAATATTTCCTTCCAAAAACATCAGCAATTTTTAGACTGATAAAAATCCAAGTTTCATTAATGATATATTTTTCTTCGGCGAAAAAATAGCTGAAAGTTTAAAAATCCGCCAAGAGTGAAAGGGATTGCAGCTATGATGAATGGCGAGATGTTGGGGAAAAACAATTGCATGAAAGCAATCGCCAAGTATAGCCTCGGGTGCAATGTTGAAAATGAATAATGATTTTTCTTGTTCGAAAAGTTGCTTTCAGCTGCATTCTTTAAGTCCTTTTGTGAAGCACACATTTTTTTATTCTCTCGTGTTTAATAGTTTGACAAAAGATTTTGCTACTTTTAGGTCTCTTTATTCAAAATGTTTAACATAGTTTTTCTTAAAAGTTACAACTGACTTATTTTCTTTTTTTGGCAAAGCCTGTTCTTGGAAAAAGATTTATTTTTAGTTTTAAAGAATAGATCAAATCTTGTTCGATTCAGTCATTTGTTAAGTAGTTATTAAAGTCATACATGGATTTTTAAATTGACGAAAGTCAGTAGTTATCTCTCTCGGTCTAAAAAATTGGCAAAATTAAAGTGCCAAACATTTCACTTTGACAAAATATATGTAAAAAAATTTGCACTAAGTTTTCGTCAATTTCGACTACGCAGATGAATCAAGATAGCAAATTTTAATTAAAAATTCATATCCTATACGATTTTAAGCTTCATGATATGCAGAAGAATTCAAATGGGTCGTGTACACAATTGGTTTATAGGTACACAAATTGATAGTAAAGTAATTAATTATTTATCAAAATAGTTTTCAATTATCACTTTTGTACGTGAGGGCTAATTAGACTTGAAACTACAGTTTAAAGGGGATTCCGAACTACTAAAAACATCCTTGTCCAACAGCAAGAGAAAGCTGGGGTGATTATAATACATAGAAAAGCAGGTTAGTTCTATAAATTTTGGTAAAAAAATTATATTCTGTGAATACTTAAAAAATAAGTTATAAAATACAGCTAAAATTTTTTAGTTTCAAAAAGTTGTGAAAAGATATTTTGCTTTTTCGCTGTTATATAAATATCGCTTATATTATATTGTCGAGTCTTTAATAATTTATAAAACATACCTGCCAACTTTGGGAGGGAAAAAAATCAGGAGACACTATTTGCGACATTTTTGCTAGAAGCAGAATGTTTAAAACGGTAGTACCGCAAAAAGACAATTTTGCTCTTTAGATAATATATTCTGAGAATGATTTATGTTAAACATATATATATATATATATAGTGTTAATCTTAATATTTTAATAAGATATTCATCAGCCTTATAAAGGAAATATGAAAAAAAGGAATATACAACATGTAAAAAGAAACATCAACGTTTTTGTCCCAATATTTATTTTATAGGGCAACTTTTACTACATTAGTACAGTTTATAAATATTAAACTTACAAAATTATATAAAAACATAAAATATATCACTAAATAAATTTAATTCAGTGACAAATACTTCTAAGAATTTAGAAATTATCATATACTTTGCCCATAAAAACATACATTTCAAATTTGAATAACTCACGGCGATTTATTTTTTTCATACGTTGCTAAACTTTTTTTTAGAAATGAATTGGAGAACTGCTGTTTAAAACATTTTTTCCCATTTTGAGAATGTTTAAGCTATTTTGAGATTGTTAAACTTAACTCCATGGGACGACAGCCCATGTGGGCCCAAGGCCTACAGTGCCTATAACTGTTTTCATGACCGAGGGCCCTGGGGTGCGAAGCATATGTCCCAGTTAGGTGGTCAGCCTAACGTAAGACCCCAGTGTTTAGTTCCCAAGCATGCTTGGTACTCAGTTAATCGACCCACTGAAGGGATGAAAGGCTGAGTGTACCTTGCCCAGCCCGAGGATCGAACCTCGGACCTGTGTCATGGGAGCGTGAAACGCTGCCACTTTTGAGACTGTTTAAGCTACTAAACAACTCAATAGACTTTTTCCCCTATAGAATTTTTTTCCGGTAAAATTTCGGCTGTTTTTAAGTCTTTCACTGAAATTGCCAAAAATCAGTAGAGTTTCATACATTATCGGGAAATCGGGAGAAATGATAAAAAATCAGGAGTTTCCCAATAAAATCAGTAAAGTTGGCAGCTATGACAAAATGACAGCCAGCAACCAATAATATTTTTTGGATCTATTAATTTTCTTAACTTCCATTTACCAAATATCAAAACAAACACACACACAGCAAATCAAACAAAAACCAGAACAATAACTTTACCCACTTGTAAATAATATTATTTAGCTACTTCCATAAACGATATTACTTGCCAGTTTTCAAAGAGAACATTATGAAGATAACTATTCAAATGGTAAAATAGATTTCCTCAAGGTGTCTAGTAGAGTTTAGATCTCTGTTATTTTCCCCTAATGTGCATCTAGGAAACTAGAAATCCTCAGCTATTGCAGTAAAGATGACTAATAACTAAGTTATGCTATTCGAGAAAAGCATTAACAATAAGCTCTATGGCATAGCTGGTGTGTTCAATTGACTTGAATACAATGGGACATACTCAGACGACACATTCAGATAATCCACCGTCTCCGCTGACGGGACAAGCGGCGGTTGCAGTCTCAGTGGAGAGAGGAATAAATTACTTCAAAGATTCACTGATAACCATGTCTCAGTGTGTAACATTCTTGTTTTAGTTAGGGCTTACCTTCCCTCAACTGAAGATCTTTACAACCCCTTTAAAATATTCTTTTGTTCTTGTTCTAAAGTATTTGTACATCATAATTGCAACTCGCATAGTTCATACCAAAATTTTAAGCTAATTTTATGTGCGTTTTATCTTCCCGTATTACGTATTATACAATTTAGTATATTATTTATTATCCAAGGTCATTTTAAACACACATTTGCAATTTTTCCAACTCCTATATTTCTCTTAAACAATGCTTATTTGCTATTTCAAAATTAAATTTTAATATGTTCGGTTAGATTTTGCACTCCATGATTACCTTTTGCATACGAGGTGGATTTGAACAAGACATATAATTTAAATGGACCACAAAAATTCCAGATAAAATGTGGGAATCGAACTCTTAGCTTGTTGAAGAGAAGATCAGAACACTAACCATTCAGCTACCAGCTTGGGTTTAAATTACAGTAAGACTTTTTATCGTGTAACATATATTTGTACATCAATATATGACTATAATTTTCGATCATAAAACAGCATTATTGATGAGGAAATAAGATACATTTATACATATTTTAAATTTTACAAAGCTTTTCATTTTCATAAACAGTAGATCTTCGACTTTTAATTTATGTATATACAATTTTATATATCAATATTTCATTTGTTGATAATCAACACATATATCTAATTAAAATATAAACAAGTACATAAAACTTCACAAGTATTTCAAGCACCTATTTGTAGTTTTCATTTAGGCTGAGGTAATTGGTAATTATAAACTTAATTGAATTACGTATAGAAACAGTTCTTCCTAATATTGAATAAAGTATACAATGATTAAAAAGTTCTCAAATAATATTTCGTAAACAAATCAAACTTAGAAATCAGAATTGCACACACAGGAGTGATTACAAGTTACAATCACAGAATAAACAATTAAATTTGTTAATTCATTCGAAAAGTATAAAATTAAGCATTAGTAAAGTTTGAAACTATATTACATCAAAGTTTATAAACATTTAACAAGAGAACATTGTGTATGTAGAAATGTAGTTTCAAACATTCTCGATTAAAGTTTTCGCTTAGGAATTCAAATGTTCTTTTGTTATTATATGATATGATGAATTCAATATTTTACAAAATTCTCGTCTTCTATTCAGCTGCTTCAATATTTTACTCTTTATATTTATTCTGTTATTAAATTGTGTAAAACACACATAAAAACAGAATAGATTTTCAATGCATTTATTTAAATTGCATACTTACAATGCATCTCTTTTGAGACATTTCATTATCAAGATTTTATTTGAGTAGCACCTTTAAAGCATGATTCAAAATTGCCAAAAAATTGTAACTTATTACTGGATATACATCGATTCACTTTATTAATATTATTGGCTTGATCCATATAAATTAAAATCCATTGAAATTTAAATTAATGCAACAAATTACATTAATTTTCAGTGAATAAATATTTTAATTTCAGGGAGAAAAATAAGTGTGATTCGTTTATCAGCCAACGGTGGCAATTTTTTGTATATTGGGATCTAGAATTTAAAAATAATTCCGATATACTACAAATATTCAAGTACGAGGTGGGATTCGAACCTACAAACTGAAGAGCCGAAGTCCATAGCGATGTCCATTTACGTTTCAGCTCTCTGTAGATTTTAGAAGATCATATTAAGTTAACAAATTGTAGTATGTGAATCATTGAATGGTTTTAGCATAAAAGTTATTGAAAATTTTGAGTGTCATTAAAATATTAAATTTTTATATTAATGTGATTTTAGTTAAAATACGTTTCATAATAAAAAATTTGTACTGCAAATATAGAAACTTATGTATGATCCAAAGGAGCAAACCAATATTAAATTCTTAAGTTACATTTCTGTACATATTTTGAACAAATATTGTGAAAACATAGAATATGTTTGCAATATATGAAATTTCACAAAATTTCGTTTATATTTTAGAAATTACCAGCTTTCAACAAAACTTGAAGGATAAAGATTTTCGAATTAAAAACGTTTCAGTTGTAATTTAAGAAAAAAAAAATCCTTAACGTTGAACATACTTAACTCTACTTCAGCAATATCAATTTTAAGAATTTTTATGGATTTGATCACTTTTTACACAGGAGAGCAAATTTGATTGAGTTCTTCAGTTTTAAGTGGATTACAAATTACTCACATCGTCGGTTAAGGACTGTGAATCGATCTCATGACCTGTTGAACAGAAGGCCAGAGCAATAAACATTCGGCAATCAGTTCGGTTAAAGAGGCTAAAGAAAAAGAGAAAACCTAAAACTTGAACTTGGAAATAGGAACTTGTAATTAAGTGTACTCATAACAGAAAATTTTGTAACGAGTAAATCGATAACAGGATAACTCATTAAATTTTGGTAACGGATATATTTCTTCTAACACTAAATTTATAAAAAGTAATTCTCCACTTTTACTAATTCTAAAGAAACAGATATTTGTTTTAAAATACGAGATATGGATCATATAAATGTACAATATTTATTCCAAATCATTGCTTTTGAATTTATTATTTTAAAAACTTAGCTGTAACCGTACCGTCATTTCTCTACCCTTCAACACCCACTTTGGGAGTAATTTTCTCTTTTTTAGAAGTTGACGAACCAATCTATCACAGGTTCGCACGCACAAAAGGGCTGAAGTTGGGCGCACAGTGCGCGGGGCAGGTTCGATACAAAACGGGAAAAAGATAATAGAGATGGGGGTGGACGAGAAATAATGAGACGGTTACAGTTAAGGGGAACGCATCACCGACTCAGGGTTCCGCTGCTCCGCCAACCGTGCAAAAATTTCTTCCATCCTTCTGACCAGCATAAAGAAAACAGAAGATGCTTTTTCTTAATTATGTTTGCCGAAGAGTTCAGGAAACAAGGCTCGCTTTCTAGATTTTTTTTACTCTTCTTTTTGGTTCGATGGAATTTATATTCTCTGGAGTTCTTCCAGATTTGCAGGGCTCATTAAAGCATGTGGAAGTTAAGAAAATGACAGCCATGGCGAGTCGTTTTTTTCCACACTCAAAACATGATACCGAACATCGGAAAGAAATTCTCCATACGGGGATGGGTCGTTGCTATCGATTCAAAGAACTGTCGGTATCTTACTAGAAGACTCTGTGAGTGTGTGTCTTATTAAGACTATTTCAGAAAGTGAAGATTAATGGTGGTCAGAGTTACAAATGCATTCATTTGTTACAAATACATTCAAGTTACAAATACATACAACAAATACAAATCATTTCATTTGAAAGGGGCTTTTTGTAATGAATGTTCTGCATCATTTACAAAAAATGTATTTCAGAAAATGCATTATTTACAAAAAATGTATTTAAAGAAAGTAATACTTATAAACTTCGTTAATGAAAACGCATTTCTTTTTAACCATAGCTCTTTATAATATTTTGTCTAATTTAGCGTAACTTGAACTAAAATATCTAATCTGTTTTAAATATTATTTATAGTTTGTGCAATGCCGCCCAACTTGTCTAGTGGTCAGCGTACCTGACTGCGGACAAGGAGGTCCTGGGTTCGAATCCCGGTTCGGGCATGGATGTACTTTATCTATCCTGTCTTTGTCTTTTCCTTGTATGAATGGGTTGTGAATGGTTGTCTACCCTCTAAACGGTTACCTATGGCATGTGTGTACAGAGGAAGTCGGACTCCACACCAAAATAGGGTTCAGTTGGAAAAGTGGAGTAGCACACTCCATGTTGCCAGCATAGATGGCACACGACAACAACATAGTTTGTGCAATATATTCTAGAGGAATCCAAATTGTTCCCATATTTAACCATAAAACGGTGGTTTTTATCGTTCCAGTTGAGATCATGACTACGTCACTTCATTATAATTCTCATTGATTTAAAATATGCATGAAGTCAGGTAACGTTTCATCCACGTCACACATAATTAATTACAACATCGCATTGAGACGAGTTCGTAAATCCGACTTGTTGACAAATTTGCTGCATGCCTTCAAATCGCATTCGGTCCCAGGAGAACTCCCACCCTTGGTGACAAACTGAAAAAAAAAATGCCAAGCCAGAACGAAATTCCAGAAATAGTTTGGTTACCAGTGTATTGAAGTAGGATTATTAAGATTGTGGCAAGCCACAATTATCGCCAACCAAAATTATTCGCGCCAAGGGTGTGGGCTTTGCTAGGATCCAACCTCGCATTCTTCAAGAGACAACAAACAAGGCGAAGTTCACCATCGAATATCTGAGAACAGTGTCAAAGTTCATTTTGTTAATAAAACGATTTCTTATGTAAAGTTCAAAGTATCAGTTTTAGAAGCCGTTTTCCATTGATTCAAGCCATTAACTCGTTGACAACAGAACAGATAAAAAAAGCAAAATGAAAAAAACAAGACAAAACATCCACTTTATGTTTCGCTTAAATCAGCAAGGACGATTTAAATATTTTAAAATCTCACTATAATAGAATTCTACTTTAATAACTGCACAATATGTGTAAGCAATCTCTTCTAAATCTTAAGACTAATACCTTGCTTACGCCAACATTAAAAGTTTTCTTGCAATTATTATTATTTTATATTATATTATAAAACACAGACGAGAAACAGGCTATTAGCAAAAAAATACACAAGCTTTAAGTTCTGGTTACGAGTAGAAAATAAAGTTTAAAATAATGGAATACATATGAAAATTTAATTCTCAATTTTGCGTAATTTTGCAATGTTAAATAAGTACAATTCAGAAGAAAAAAAAAAGGTTTTTTAAATATGAAATACGGATTACTTTATTTACATATTTTCTAATAAATTCAAAAATTTTTGAAAGAAATTACGAGGCTCCAATTAAATATTTCCTTTTTATCATATTCAATGCATATTTAAGTTTTATTATTAGATTTGGATAGTTTTAATTTCAAAAATAGAAATGTAGAGTTTTTGTTATAGCGAAGTAGGATTAAGTGAATCTAATGAATGAATTTTAATACAGAGATAAAATTCTCTTAAAGAAATAATGATAACAGAACAATCAATAAACATGTACATCGAAATTACGTTAACTTCCACCAGTAAAAAACATTAGCTTCTTTCCTTGCATTTTAATACTTAATTTAATCAAATTTCACAAATGCAAGAAAAAAAACTTATTCAAGACTATACATACTTAACATTCCTAGAAATTTATTTTGAATATATTTTATCGCATGTAAACTTATTTCTACTTGAATGTTTTTGTATTCAAGTAGTTTGAACATAAAGATTCTGGTAGAAATAAGTCAAGTGTGAACTAATTATATGGACATTATGAACTTTGTAATTTTAAGAGTGAGAATTTTACTTCCCAACATTTCAAATATAACATTGAATGTCAAAAGAAATATATGTACTCAAAAATGGATTTAGAAAAAAAATTTCTTTAAAAAATTAACACTTTCAATAATCCATTTTTCATTTAATTTACACAACGTAATTGGATATAAAACAAGATCTATTCGAAATTTAAGCTTCACTGATAGTTAGAAAAATTGTAAGAAATTGCTCAATGTTATCAGAAATCCTGTTATGAACAGAAAAGCTTATTTTTTTTTTTAACCAAAGAAAAAAAGAAGCACTATAATTCTTTTTAAAATGGAAATATTATGTATTTTCCTTATACTGTGTGTGTGCAAGTTACTAAAATAAAAAGATTAAAAGGAATAGGAAACGTGATTACATTCGATTGTATTAGTTAGGAAATAATACTTATTCAGTAATGTTTGTATAAAACCATATTAGTTTTCTACCTTCTAGAATCTAATTTAAATCTGATAAGATTCAGAATATTTCCAGCCTATCATTCAACTGACAAACAAATCATCTTATTTAATTAAAAGTATAACACTTTGCTTAACCAAGATAAGAACAAATGCATCAAAACTTACCGTTACAATAATTGTTGTTGGATGTTCGGTGATTCAAATGGCACCTCAGCAAATCATACAGCTTGTAGGAAAACCTGAAAATAAAATGATTGTAGTTCATAATAAAGAAAACATATTGTGTGAGGACATACAGGACAAACGTGAGAAAAAACAATAATAAACTGGCGAACCAAGGCGCTTGAATGAAGACACCTGGACAGCTTGGAGAGAGATGTCACCCGCATCACCCACCTACTCAATACACCTGGCGGCACTTTTTTCCCATCCTTCCAGCGAGAGAAAGTGTCCTGTGAAAGGGGTCGAAGCCCATTCAATCTGCACAGGATGCTGGGGACGTGACGCCGTTACAGTGCATAGGTAATGTCCTCCCAGAAAGAGTGGGCCAAGTTCCTTATCTGGTCCGTGGACTGTCCCTGACCCGGCACTTAATCAGTTTCTAAAAGCAGAAGCGTCAATCTAGAGTGGTCAAGCTCTCGTCCGAATGAATGGGCGCTCTCTTAAATGAAGATTCAGTAACCGGATGCAGACAATGACAACCCTTTTCTAGATTTTAATCGAGTTTCGCGCTTTCGAAGCGGGGGGAGTTATTAAGGCTTCCGATGGCATTAAGCTCTGGCAGTGCTTTTAACCGAGCGCTTAAGTCAATTATGCCGCACGCATTCAAGGTTAAAATCTCATTTAAAAGGAACATTCTTTGATGAATGTGGCTTAATTGAGAATGTTCCAAATGAATTATTTTGGGATTTATGTCTAAATTATTCCCATAATGCATTGTATCAGAGCTGCGATTATTCACGTCTCTCAAGAAGAGAAAAGTCATTTATTAGTAGCAATTTATTACCAGAGATAATTTATTAAGAGCGCAATTTTTTTTAAGGTAACATAACCCTTAAATATTAAGCATCATGAAATAATGACAAAAAGTAAACGTTAAATTGCTTAAACATTTTTTTAAATTTTGTTTCTCATGAGATTCACTCTTATTTGAGAATCTGTATTTGAACATAAATAAAAATTCATATTTAGAAATTGTTATTTTCCTGAACTACAAATTGAAATTTCTTGCCTAATTTGGAACTAAAATTTTAACATTTACCACAAGATAACGCTGACAGTTCCTAAAAATCAAGCAGAAATTTTCCTCATTTTTACTAAGCAAACATTCAATTATAATTCATTGTCATTCATGTAAAGAAAACTTTTAGCAAATTTATTTTATAGGAATGTATACTTCCCGATAAAGAAAGTGAGATGCTTTTGTATTTTATGTTAAAATGAAAGTATTCGAATAAAGAATATTATCTGTTCTTTATTCTTTCAATGAAGTTAATTTTAAAGCGGATTCTGAACACCGCTTTTAGAAATACAGCAAGCTGTTGATGGATCTAGACCAGGGATGGCTTTGATTTTTTTGATGTCCGTGCCACAAAGTCATAGAAATTCTTTTTTAAATAGGTAACACTCCACAATAAAATTTCATTCGAAAAGTTAGCGTGGTGAAACTATACCTAAGTATAATTAAATAAACAAATAAAAGCAATTCTTTTTTAAAGAAATTTTTATTGATCTATGTTTTACTAAAAGCAATATGCAAGAAACAAAATTCACGTCAAAAACAATTGTTTTTAATGTGATTTTTGTTGCTGTATACACAAGATGATAAAGATTTAATATCTGATTCATATTTAGTTAATTTCAACAGTACGCATGCAGAGCTCGACTCATACGTACTCCTTATTTCTTATGAAATTTAATTCTGAAAATAGAGATTCTCATACCCACACGTCAATGAAAATATTAATAAAATTGCCTTTGCTAATATTTTTAAACAATTAAACGTGTCAGGAATTGAATTCCATGTAGTCAGAATTTCATCTTCTGAAATTTTATTTATTTTATCCAATAATCTCTATTACTTTCAATAATTTCTAAACTATTTCTTAAACCAACAATTTTTTGGTTCCACATAGTACTTGACTGAAATTCAACTCATTCCATTTCTAATTCATTAAAATTTAACCCCACTCAAGGACTTTTAAATTTAATTTTTCGAATAGTAGTACATCAGGATATAAAATAAATTTTAAAGTTTTTTCAAATTCTTTAAACTGCGTAAATCTTGCAGAAAATATCACGTCTGTAATTTGACGTCGAACACTTTGATTAAGTCAAACGTTATAATGACTGTTTTATTAACACCTCGTAGTTTTATATTTAATTCATTTAAGTGGTTTGGTTTGGTTTGTTTGTCGCTCAACGGTCATTTTTTGCACACGAGGGCTAATTAGACCGGGACTTACGGTTTAAAGTGGATTCCGAACCACTACAAACATCCATGCCCAAGGTGGGATTCGAACCCACGAACTGTTGAACCGAAGGCAAGAGCGCTAACCATTCGGCTGCCAGCTCGGCTTCATTTAAGTGAGAGCATAAATCAATGAAAAAATATAACTTTGCTAGCCGTTCTACATCCAATAATTCATTGTATTGGTCAATGTTTTCATTATTTAGAAATAATCTTATTTCCTCCAAACAGTCAACTAATCTTTGCAAAACATTTCCGCGGCTTAACCAGCGTACATAATTGTATAAAAGTAAGCTATTTTACGGCGAGTTTACTTCGTTTAACAATTCTTAAAATTTTCTTTTGTTTAGTGCTTGTGCTCGTATAAAATTGATTAATTTTATTACAAAACTCAAAATATCATCAAAATATCAACATTTTTAAAACTGTTTTGGCACATAACGCTTGTTGGTGAATAATGCAATGAAAATCAAGACTTATGTGTCCAATACGTTTTGCAAATAAATTTATAAATCCATTTTCTCGTCCAGTTAAGCTGCGGACACCGTCAGTTGTAACTGACACACAATTTCAGAAGAACATATTTCTCTTTTTTTCAATGCATCTATAACTGCATTACGAATGTTTAATCCTTTTGTTGTTGTTTACGTTAATAAACTTATTAACTATTCTTTAATATTGTTTTGAACAAAATAACGTACAAAAATTGCTAAGCGAACAGAGCCTGTTACGTTGGCAGACTCGTCAAGGCCAATGGATATAAAATCGTCAGATTTTATGTGAAATTTTTGTTGAAAATTTACATTTTCCGCCATTCCCAAAATTCTCTCTTTCACTGTATTCCTAGCTATCGGCATGTCTTTAATTCTTTGGATAATTTATTCTTTGTTTTCGAAATCATCGAATAAGTATGGTGCACATTGCAGCCAAGCATCCTTTAAAAATTCGCCTTCATTAAAAGGTTTCGCACATTGAGCAATAGTTTTTGAAACTTGATAACTAGCAGCATTAGTGTTTGATTGAGTCCCAAAATATTTCATTAAAGAAATAGTTTGAGCATTTTTATTTTTTAAGGCACGTAATATATACTCCTTTTGCTCTACTACGTTTTGATCGAGAAGAAATATATGGTTAATGCTACTTAACTGCACATGTTCTACAGACTACTGTTTTAGAAAATAAAATACAAATTGCTTTACTGTCCTTTTCAATGATACCGTATCTATCGGTCCACCAACCTTGAAATTCTCTGCTACTACATGTTATGGATAATTTCGATTTCTTCATTAAACTAGCCATAATAAGAAATTCTATAAAAATATATTTGAATAATATTGTTTAATAATATTTTTTATAATATTGTTTTTTATATTATATTGTCTAATAATATAATTTAATATTTTAATAATTTGTTCTGCATTCGTTTGCAAGAGCATATTTTGTTACACTAAAATATTATCAACGCAAGAAAATAATATATTAGTTCAAGGTAATTTTAATAATTATTTCTATAGTTTACACTTATTTGATGATAAAATAATTTCTTTTAATATCAAAATACTTTTTTGTTCAAAAATAATATAAGTTTAGTAACTTTTAATACTTGGTTGTTACAAGTTTAAAACTTCAATGGTGACGCAATATGTTCTTGCAAACGAATGCAGAATATGAAATATTAAATAATATGTAAAAAAAAAATTACCTAAACATAAAACTATCTATTTACAATAAACGGTTTTATTTTTTAACAAGTCACTGAAGTTTCAAAGACGACGGTTTATTAGAAATGACTAATGCAGTCTGTCGTGTGATTCGAGCACTGCGACGGCAACAACTTGGACTAACATTAGAAGGCGAAACTGGATAGGCAAACATTTTTATCTAATGCGTATCTTTATATACTTCGAGAGAACTCATGCGATAATTTAATAATAAAATGTATAATTTGATGGTTCTAGTTAACATACTAATATAGGTATTCAGTACTACAAATTTATATCATAAATAATAAATTAAGTGTAGATTAATAATTTTTGATTCATTTCTGTCAAAAAAAGATAACTTATAAAAAATAATTTTGTTTTTGTGCGTGCCATAAAAAATTTCAAACGTGCCGCTTGTGACACGCGTGCCATTGGTTCGCCACCCCTGATCTAGACAATGTGGTTTTCCCCAGGAACTTTTTTCCTCCAACAATTGATCACAAATTTTATATTTCTCATTGGAAAATTTCTCAGTTATCTTAAATCCTAATTAAAACCTTTAGTGAGTTTTAGTTCAAAAATTTAATAATAAACCACAATAACTATAAACTTTATTTTTCATCTCTCATTGGGATTAAGGTTTCTTTTAATATATAATTTTATTAAATACAATAAAACTGAAACTTAATATTTTAAATCTTCATATCAGTGCCTTTATATTTTTTGGCCATTCCCAGTATGGTTTTTAAATACCATTAGCCTTTATTCTACATAAACTCAGAGAAATACACCTACTAAAGACTAGGAAACACACATCTAAGGTTTAATGTGTTGAATATATGCACTGAAATGTTTAAGAAATGGAGAATACGTAATATTCATTTTTGGAGCTATATTCTGTAATGAGATGGTTGGTTGGGTTTTATGGCGCAATGTCCAAAAATGGACAAGCTGCGCCATCTGTTATGAGATGGTCAGACTGATTTTGCTGCTCTGTGCTCATTTTTTGCTCATAAAAGCTAACAAGGATTACAATTTTAAGTGGATCAGAATTACACATATACATTTGCTCACAAAAGTAAGTATGCAACTCATAGCTTAAGTGAAAAAGATCTAGTTCTCAAATAAATATAAGAAAAATATTCTGGAGAGTGTTGTTTATAACTCCTGATTCAAGTCATAAAGTAATGAAAAATAAACCAAATCATCATATTTTTAAAAACTTTAATAGCAATTTTATAAACAACCAGTAGAAATTTAAATCACAAAATTATATATGCACTCTGAAATTTTGACTTTTAAATAGGCTGAATGAAACTTTTCGAGTGATTTTTCGTATTTCAGTGATAAGTTTAGAAGTTCTGCTACAAAGCTTGTAAGTTTGAGCTTTAAGTACATCAACAATTCACCAATGCCTCCACGTGGAGAAGAATTATCAAAAGATCTAAAGGATACTATGATAAAGCTCTATAAGGAAAGCAAGTCCCAAAGACAAATCGGTAAAATCATTGGCAAAAGTCCTGCAACAGTGCAAAAAATCATTGAAAAGTTCCAGGCTGAGGGAAATACTCTAAACAAGCCAAGAACAGAATGCGACGACCATCCATTTTCACGGAAAGAGAAGGGCGGGTTATTGTTGGAAATGTGAAAAAAATCCTAAGATTAGCGCACCAAAATTGACAACTGATGTGAAAAACAATTTTACGAAGTCATGTAACCCTGAAACAATTCGGCGTGTGTTAAGGAAGGCAGGATACCAGGGTCGAAATATGCGAAGAAAACCATTTGTTAGCGAAGTGAATCGCAAAAAGAGAAGATTTTGCAAAAGAAAATGTAAAGCAGGACAGAAATTTTTGGAATTCCGTGATTTTTTCGGGTGAAAGTAAATTTAATATCCATGGGTCAGATGGACACCAAAAAGTTTGGAGAAAAGCAAATGCAGCTCTAGAACCAAAGAACAAGAGAGGAACTGTAATACATGGTGATTGTTCGAATATGGTTTGGGGTTGCATGGCAGCAATTGGAGTAGGAAATTAAGTTATAATTGACGGAATAATGAATCAATATAGCTATTTGAATATTTTAAAGAATAATCTAAGCCAAAGTGCTTCTAAATTGGGACTCGATGGATCCTTCACTTTCCAACAAGATAATGATCCCAAATATATTGGTCAAGTTTTTCGGGAATGGCTGCTATATAACGTGCAAAAATAGCTAAAAACCCCACGGCAGTCACCTGATCTTAATCCCATTAAAAACTTGTGGGATTATCTCGATCGCCAAATTAGAAAGCAAGAGATCAAAACAAAGAATGATCTAAAAAAAGTCCTTTTGAAGGAGTGGCAGAAAATACCATCTTCTGTCATTCAAAATTTAGTAAAACCAGTACCATATAGATTGAGAGCTTTTATAAAGGTCAAAAAATATCCAAAAAATAACTAATATTTTTGAAAAATTATAAAACTTGCAATATTAATGTATTTGTTTTTGTTTGCATACTTACTTTTCTGATGTAAATTACATCCTATTTAAATTAAGCTCAGCTTGCCAGTTAAATATTTGTATTTTTTAAATATATTTAATTTAGTTTCTTAATATCAATAAAATTAAAAATATTTTAAAATCGGTAAATACTCAATTAATTTTATTAGTATGTAATAAAATATTTGTAATAAATAGCAATATTAAAAACAGAAATATCTGATCTGAATGCGTGTCTGAAAAATTGTGCAGCAATTTAACAGAGATAAACAATTCGGTATATCTTATGAAAATTCGAACAATATTGAGAATATTTTTTTAAAATACAGTCATCCCGATATAGTTGAAATATTATAGTTTAATCTTCATAAATTAAATCATACAAAGTTTTAATGTTATAAGAAATATTTATTTTTAAAAAGATGAAATTTTCATCTAAGCAAACAAGATAAAAAAAACACTTTAAAATTATTTAAAAAAAAAAAAGAACCATCTGAAACAGTATATATTTTTACACTTATCATATCATTTTGTGATAAATTTTATTACGTTTACAATTTTTAACATAAATCGTGTGAGCGTTCCTTATGCATATTTTATCTATTATTAATGGATTTACATTTGCATTTATTTATATATTTCAGAATTAGAACTTTAAGAATTAGGATGTGTATATATATATATATATATATATATATATATATATATATATATATATATATATATATATATATATATATATATATATATTAAATTTCCTTTAATTTATTGGCATAACAAAAATAAAATTTACTAAATGTTTTTTACATAAATTTATATCTATTACAATCAACATCATTTCCTTAATATTGACAGATGTTCAATTATTTTTAAGGCGGCATCCCAACAAATGCCGATTGTATGACTGACTATACGTTAAAACGGCATTTGTTGGGATGACGCCTTGAAAATAATTGAACATCTCAACATTAAATAAAATAAATTATAGTAAGGTTTCTTCCTAGAGTAATAATATATATGATGCGATTGGCTGTATTGTTCGTAGGTTGTTTTTTCATACGAGTATTAAAAGTATTTTAACGAGTATTTTCCAAGCGAGTATTACTTCCGCAAAAAGTTATCAAAATAAATAAATAAAAGTGAGTTTTATTGACTACATTCACGTTCAAAGTGGGATTTGAACCCACAATTTATTAAGCCGCAAGCTAGAATTTTATCAGTCATCTTGTCATAGTTCCATAAGTTTTTGAAAATAAGGTCTGATAATACTAATGGAAATACCGAATATTTGCGAACTCACTTCCAATATTATTGTTGTATTGAAAGTGAGATCACTTAGACTCACCGTGGTCTAGTATAGGACAGTGCTTTCCAGAGCAAAAGGTTCCCGATTCGATTCCTGTCACTATTGGACAATGGGTGAGGCATTTTCTCAGCCTATATGCATGTCTTCCGGGTATATTCCCTTGCGAGAATACGGTCCAATATCTATGGAAGAGAATTTACGGTGGAAAATGCTAAAATGACTTACAGCGGCATTTGACCCTTTCGCTGTCTACCACGCGGTGTCACGTGAGATAATTAAGAATTAAAAAATGCTCCTTCCCGCATTTTAGGTTAAAATCAACTCAATATGAAAACAAAATATAGTATGAAGAATGTTGCAACAAACTTACATGATTGACAGTCTCGAAGACAGTTGAAAGATTAATGGCATAACAAAGAAAATAAATCGGAAATATAAAATTTTAATATTGTTTGATCCATTTCCAATAACAGTTCTCCTTAGATTGTTGTATACTTCAACCAAAAACAAACCAATACTGTTCCGGAAAAGTATACAGCTTCCGATATGTCCGGAAATATCTAACTTGGAGTTGTTGCATATGTTCTTGTAATCCAGAGGCTCATACATTATCCAACTGGGAAGAAAAGAATGGGCGGTAAAATGGAAGCGTGTGACAAAGAGCGGCAGCTAATATTGCCCAATACATCAAAGTGGGGGGGGGGACATTGGATTATTATCAGCTCAGTGCAGGAAGTGGGATTAGGAAGGTGACACGTCTACATCACTTATCTGAGTCGCTATCAGACCGAAAGAAAGTGCAGCCACACCGGAGATCTCGCCTCCTTATTTTTATGGACACTGATAAACAGTGGGAAGACGAAAAGCTGTTGAATGCGCCTTTATCGCTTCCAGGCGCACAATGTATCGGCGCCAGGTAATTTACGTTGGCTTCGCAATGAAGAGCGCCTTTTCTCCTCCGACTTTAAATAATCTCTCCCGAAGAGATTGGGAAATGAGTATTAAAGATCTCGAAACTGTTTGTTTTGTCTAGGATCACTTGTTAGGGGACGTAACTTCTCCGCGAATGCGCCGGGAAGTTATGAGGGTTCATTCACGAATTGTTTAAGAGGAGAAAATTATCAAGTCCAAGCCTTGAGTTGCCACAATTATTAGCAAGTATTAATAATTTTTAATATTCTCTAATTTAAATTAAACCTTTCTTTTGTTGTTTGTTCTTTTGCAAAAGATTTCAAAGGTACATAGTAGATAAAATAGTAGATCTAGGACTTGATAATGCATATATGTACACAGACTACAGTTGAGCTCAATTATCCGAACTCCATTGATTTGAATCACTGATCATCCGGATCGCTTTCATAAAAATAAATTATATTGAAGATGAGAAGGAATATGAGAAAAAGGAAAACGCTCAAGAGAATGGAAAAGATGAGAAGGAGACGTGTCATTTTCATCTTCTCCTTTCACTTGAGGAATTTAAAAAACATTCTTTTGAAAATCCCTAGGTGTTCAGAAGTCAGTTCTGAGTATAATATGAGAATGGATTATAAGTCGGAATCTAGATTACAAATTTCAGAAGGTAAACTTATTAAAAGTGTCCATAAAGAATATAATTTCAATATCCAAGAGCTGAAGCAGACATGGGACCATCAGTTGTGAAACATTTGCTGGCTCATATATTAACGTGGATACGTCCCCAACCTAGTAAGTAGAGCATCAGCAACCCGGTAAGGGAGAATGTGGTCACTTTCCTAATAAGTGCTCGCGGCAAATGGTGCTTCACTTTGCTGATCTTAACGGGAAGCTTCGTGAAGCTACTGAGCCACTGGAGCTCGGCAATTTATATAGCGATCACTAAGTGGGTGTGCCATTCTTGCTTCAAAAGTCGGCGCATATTCGTAATTTAGAAGCAGAGATTAAGCAGAAAACTCCTAGACTTGGTCTGACACCCCATAAGGTATCATTTCACAGGGAGGACATTGCAACTATGACACATTTTAGTTGATGACTTCCAACAACCCTTAGTGAACTCGATGGATATGTTTGTCGGAATTTGAATTCCTTACCTTATGATAACGAGAACGAAAGCTAAAAACTGAGCTATGGTTGGCCTGATTTTATTCGAAATAAAACAAGGCAACGATGGTTTAGTTTTGATATATGGCTTTATATTTTTTTAAGATAAAAACGTTTCTAAAAAAGTATTTATAAAATAAACTTAACGTAACACGAATAAGAAGTTCGGCATAGAAGAAAAAATATTCATTAAAAATCTACAGCCTAGCATGAGTGATATTACAAAGAAAAAAAATTATCCTTGTACGCGACTATAAAGTATTTTGAATATTATTCCGCTTCTAAATTAAGATAATTATAGTTTTTCTCCTAATTCAATCAAATCAATCTTAAAATACTTTTTAAACTCGTATTTTTTATGAAAAACTCTCATAATTCATTACATGATGTATCTGCTGATAACAATTATTAAGTATTCAAAGAATAAAATTAAAAAAAAAAAATTAGAAATCTTTTTCGGAAAAGGTAAATTAACGTCAAAATTCCATTATCTTATGAGCCTCGCAATTACAAGATCTAGAATTGAGCGTATCAATTTCAGAAAAATTACTGCTCTTTCATTCCTTTTATTATTTTCAGCGTTTTTATAGCGGGTAAAAAAATAGCTCTCGTGAATTGAAGGAGTGAAATATGATTAATGATGTTTATTAATAAGCAAATTACTTGAATGATTAATACTCTTATACCGAGAAATGATGATAATTTGTCAGCAATAACTCGAAACATTCATCTAAGCAATTAAAAAGCATTCGCATTAATGTTAATTGTTTTAAATTAAGTGATGTTTCGTAAACTAAAAGAATAAAGTTTTATATTTTATAATTACATAAATATTTACTATTTTCAATTGTCTTATTTTGAAATAAATGAAATCGCGGTCAGATTAATCATGAATTTGTTGCATTATTGCATCAAATGTAATGTACCACAAGATTGGATCATCATTTCAAGTAAATTAAAGATATTTGAATCATATAAATGCTGTTAAGTGTTTTCTTTTACAAAATATTACATATATATAAATATATATGCACATGAAACACTTCAAAATTATGAAGAAAATGTTTTTCTGTTGTTCAACGGTCTTTTTTGTACAAGAGGCCTGATTAGACCAGGACATACGGCTTAAAGTGGATTTCGTATCACTACAAACATACAACGGTGGGATTCGAACCCACGAACTGCTGAAATGAATGCAAGAGCGCTAACCGTTCGACTGCCAGCTCGGCTATGAAGAAAATATTAACAGCCATAAGATAACATGAATCAATTAAAATGAATTGGATAACTGAGTTAGTATTAAATATTATTGATTACATTAAAGAGGCCGACCGATGGCTGAGTGGTTAGCGCTCCTGACTCCTGAGCTGTGGGTTCTAGGTTCGAATCCCGGTTCGGGCATGGATGTTTCTTTCTCTGTTCTCTCTGTTTCTCTATTCTTTCCGTGATGATGTATGAATGTGGCCCACCCTATAAACGGATTTGTGGTGGTATGACGCGGGTAACGCTATTCGTTTCCGTGACTTGGTTCACAGATGACCGTTGGGTAACGACAAATGAGTAGCAGAGTCTGGCCCGCCGTTGGAAAGAAAGCATTAAAGAGATCTATAACAATAACATCATAGGAAGTATAATTTTATTGCTCATAAACCATATGAACTGATAATAAAAGAAATACTGGAATAGAAAAACGAAACAAAATAACAAAAAATAGGATGGAAAAAAATGATACCGATTTCTATCCTTCAATTTCTAGTTATTTAGACCTTGAGAGAGAATGATTAATTTCTGTCAAAAGCTTATTTTCAAAAACGAGCATATCCCAATAGATCATGGAATATAAAAGATTCTCAAATTTAATTTTAGAGTTTCAGATGATGTATTATCAATTAATAAAGAACGGAAGTCTCTAGAGAGAAAGACAGGATTTATTCAGAAAATTAAGTTCCATACGTGCAAAATTTACAAAGTATGGGGAACTTATTTGCAGTTTGCATCAACTACCCACTATTTTTAGTCAGATGAGAAATGTTTGGTATGTCTAAAAAGTATTTCAACAATTATAATAATGAAAAAGTTACCTCTAATAGAATTATAAAACATTTGAAATGAAACTTTTAATTTCAATTAAAAAGGACGAAATAGTGTAATAACCGATTTAAGTAATTCTGTGTTCATTATATTATATAAAAAGTAACTATTGCAACTTTGTGATCACAATAAATGTTTAGTGGTAAGGGAATTACTCAAAATTGCTTTATTATATCAGAAATGCGAAACCCAGTATTTTGAAATTTACACAGTAATCCTTGATGAATTAATATTAATATTTTGCATACTGAAATGAGAAAAGAAATCAGAATTGCGCACGAGTATAGATTTGTGATTAAAAACATTTCTAATTATGCATTCAATTTTCATAAAATCAGAAAAGCTATCGCCACGTTTTTCCGTTCTTAGTTGTATTCTTTTCAAAGTGAAAATATCTAATTCCCATCTTCTTTCCTTCATCTTGATATTAAAAATATGCCGCTGGATCAGTAGGGATGTAATGATGATAAAAATTATTCTAACCGCATTCAAAATTCTTCAAAATGCTTTGAAATTTTTTGTGTATATAAATAAGCTATATCAAAACACATTCCCAAAGAACACATTTAAAGTTATGAATCAGAGTTAATGAATTAGATTAGTCAGAATTATGAGTAAAGAATTTAGTTAAAGTTTAAGTTGGAAACAAAGGAACATTTTTAAATGTTAAAATAAATTACTGTTTTCAAAAAATAAGAAAGAGTATTGTATATTCGTCCAACTGCAATGCTCAAGGCAGTTAGATCAGAATCTACAATTTAAAGTGGATAACGAACAACTATATACATCTATGTCTATGGTGGGATTTGAACCTAAGAACTGTTGAACTGAATCTCAGAGGGCTGATGCAAGCTCGCATAAACAATGAGCATATTATTAAATATGTAATTTTTTTAAAAATTTATTTGATGTTTATATAATTTTTCAACAGAAAATAAGTTACTTTATAATATAAATAGTTAGGGTGAGGAAAATAAACTAGTATATAAAATTTTTATTCATTTTTCTTAAAAAAAGCTGTTAATTCTGGTATTATTTTACCCCTTTTTTAAATGAAGTGAAAATGAGACACGTTTTCAAAATACACATTTAAAAATTGTCTGAGTTTTATTGTGGCAGTACGAGATTTCTATTTCTAAATTTATGCCCCAGACAAACGGCGGAATCGAACTCATTAATTTAATGGATATCAGCATGTAAGTATTTTTTCCGAGTTGGTTGTCAATCACGGTTATTTTTTTTGTACACCTAGATTTATTCGACCGGAACACACAGGCTTAAATCAAAGTCCGTCACTAGAATTGAACCCACGAACTATTATACTAAATACTAGAGCACCAAGTTTCACATACCAACACTCAAAGATTCTTCTGTATTTAAAAATAAATTTGGATTTAAAAAATCTTGTCTGCACCATCATTTAGTTTACATGCCTCACAAAAAATATTTTATGATCAATTCCTGTTGCATAAATTATAATCTAATTTTATTTCCTAATATTTTTAATTTCCTCTTATTCTAAAACAGAGTGTGAAAAAATGCCATCCATTTTGAAACAAAATCAAACAATCGAATTCATATAAATTTATTTGGCATCAACACGCTGTTGAAAGGTTCTTTTTATTTTCTCTTATTCGAGAATCAGATGTATCCGAAAACCACACAGCCATGGAAGAAGATACACAGTGCATCTTTCTTTACCTTTTCAACTCCAAGACAATGAATTCAGTTTGTTGGAAAGATTCCAAAGTTTATTCCTTAAAACAAAGAGAAAGAGTTTATCGATAAATATACGATAACCATAAAAGTTTCGCAAATAAAGGAAATGTGCATTATCTCGGATGGAATATAAGACCTGGTAGAACATTCAGAGGATAAAAATGTTAAGAATTTATGTTTAAGTCTTAAAAGTTCCGCCCGCGGTATCGAGTTTATGCAATTTACTTGTTTCCAATGACAGGCACAATATGCGGATGATTTTGTCTTCTTGGAGGAAAAGAAAAACTCATTTTAAAGTGAGTTAGATCAATAAAATGCATTTGTTGAGCAATTCCAGAAAACTTCTTTCCATGGTTGTGGCTTAACTACGGCTATTGAACGAAATTCTCAATTTTTAAATGTCTAGACACCACATGTACTTTGAAATAGATGCGATAAAAATAAGTTATATTAAAGAAATTAAAATAGAAAATATTTTTACTTTTTAAAAATAGAAATTTAGAAAGGCGATAGTACTATATAAAGGGAGTTATTATAGTATGAATAAATATAGCAAAGCACTACTTTATATTTAAATATATTATAAATGCATCCAATCTGACAATGTGTTAAGAGCTTAATTTTCAAAGAAGGTTCTGGGTTCAAACCTAAACAGGGATTTCTCTGTTTCTTGCATGCACCTTTATTGGGATGAGTATTCGGATATTTTCTGGGCTACTTTTTTGCAGCACGATATCTAATGTAAGACTTCCGGAAAATAATCAGCTGGTTTGAAGATAAACATTTTTTGGATAAGAGGGCTCACTAGATCATTACCAACATTGGCTTCTGAACTACTAGAAACATCCAAACCCAAAATGGAGGATTCGAAACTACGACAATATAACCCACTATATGGTAACAAGGCAATCAACATAATAGCGAAAAAAGTACCATTTTTACAATAATTCAGACTTTTATAGAAAACTTTGAATTTAGTGTATAATATAGTCCAATTCAAATATTAAATACACAGTCATGTTCCATTAAATGTAATTCAAAATTTGGATTGTGTAAGATATTTTAAGAATTCGGCTTATATTTTAAGGATTTATCACTATTTCGAATTAAATAATAAGGACGATAATTATCAACATGAACAATGTTATGAATAGGAATAATTACATTTTAATGCTGAATCAAGCATATTTTTGCTTAATAACAGTCTAAGTATCACTTAGAAAAAATAGTAACAGGATTAGTCCCTTTAAAGATGCATCACTATTATTTCAAGCATATGCTTCTTTTTCAATAGCAAATGGTGGTTTATAATTATGACTTAAATTAGCAATAGTGGCAGGAATAATTGCAGCTTATTGTTTTTATTCCTGTTCATATATATTTACGCTAATATGAACAAAACTATTACTTCGAATATTTTTGTATTATCTTAGAAATAATATTTCTTTTGGTATCTCTTTATATATTTATATGAAAATTAAAAATGGCATATTAGGAAAATGTCTAATCTAGTAACGGTATATAAAGAAAAATAATACAAATAAAATATAGGATACAGCAATGATACACATTTGTTACAAAAAGAAATCAGTATTATTTGTAGAAATCGAAGACTAGCTTGAATTGAATATTAATGAAATTACATTTATTGTGCCGAATCTTATTCTCTCGAAGTAAGTTTTCTGATATTTTGTAAATATCAATCCACGATATTTTTTACTGAGCTCTTTGAACCATGTGACGTCATGTCATAAATGGCCAATCCCACTGTGTGTGTACTGATACTCTGCATTATATTTCACTATTATATTATATAATTTCCAAAAACATAAGTACAAACTGCATCTATGCATATATATTTTCTAATGTATGCAATATTTTATTCGTGGATTTTTGTGTTTAGATTATACTTTTAACTTTTAAAATATATGTTAGCCACAAAGCCATTAGTTAAGTATTAGTATGTATTACAATGTCGGAAAGTATGAAAAATAATTAATATTGAAACAAAAAAAGTTCTATTGCTTAGAGAGACAAAAATATAATAGAATATTTTTAAAAATCTTTATTTCATGCAGTTCTTTCGTAACTTAAAACATTTTTATGACCCATTAGGCTGGATAATCGAGTACATCCTTTCGTACACACAAGAACAAGTTAAATTCAAGACTTACTGAAAATGAGCATAAAGGCTTTTGAAACAGAATATATGCACTAATAATTTAATAGGGTTTCGTGATAGACTCAATTCATCAGTTAAAATTTCCAGCCGTTTCTGACAAATATTAACACTGGGAAGGAAAACATTACGAAAAGAATTATTACAGAATTTCATAAATCTAATGAAGGATTAACACTATTAATATGGAAAAAAGTTGAACACAATACCATCAATCAACAGATAATCTGTTATAATTGAATACAATATTAGTTTTAGATTTTAATAAGAATTCTGAGTACTTGTATTTGACGTTTATATACATGTTACAATCAACATTTTACTTCTTTTACAGATCACACTAATGGCACTTACTTTTACTATCAGATTGAAATACAATCAGTTTTGCAAAATAGTTTTCATATAATATGGACGATAAAAATTATATTATGACGGTAAATATCTTTATTTATTAATTTTTTGGAACGCATATTGGTGAAAAGGATTTTTTTAAACTCGTCACAAGGTATTTCGTATCACACAAGATATTAAATAACTTTTATTTTCACAAATGTTTGAAACTTATGTCGCTCTATTAAAATATGTGTTAAAATTGTCCTACAAGTTCAATTTGTTAAGATTTAGTAAGTCTCAAAAGAAAAAAATATTCGTATATTTGCCATAGTTCTCCAAATAAGAGAACATTTCTCCATTTTTTTCCATTTACCAACATATTTCGCATCAAGTTTGCCAATTTTCCTTTTAAAAACAAATATATAGGTATGATATGATAGCCTTTACAGCTGAGTTTTGTAAATAAAAGTATCTCTATCAAGAATATTCTTCATAGTTTAAAGTTAAATAACAGTTCTCCTGAAAACAATTCATGCGGTAGATAATAAAATGCCTTATAATGCACTTTGGCAGTTCGGTTGTCCACTACGATGTGTTAAAGAAGAAATCAAATTCTAAGACTAGAAAGCAATTACAGATTTTAAAACTATATTTAAAATAAGAGTTACAAAAAAACTGGAAATATTCAGCATTTTCAAAGTCCCCTGGAAAGTAGACCGAATAGGAGCTATTACTTCAAATTATAAAAAGTCAGTCCATCGAAACAGAAGCTTATTTTCAAGAAAAAACACAAAGCTATACATTTGATTCTAGAAAGATGAAATTTATGGAAAACAACTCCGAAATCAAGTTCTTGCATAAAACTATACAAATAGAAACACTAAGAAAATGATTCTTCTGGATGGGAAGGGAACTGAGTTATAACATGTGATTTCAAAGTACTGTAAGTAATACCCTGAATAAGAAATGCAGGCACCATTCCTCAAGCAGAACACACGCAAACTCGATACAAATCTTCAAGAGAAAAAAAAAGACACAGATCGGAAAATCTCAGGAAAGCAACCCCCTTCAAATAAAAATAGAGCCTTCAGGCCAGAAAGGTAAGAACTAGGTTGCATGTTACGCAGATACACATATAAGTAACCTATATCCGGAATTGGTGCAGATAAAAAAAGAAAGATAGAAACCCATCCATTTTTCGAACTATTTGGAAATGCAAGTTCTGTTTTTGTTTTTCTCCCGATTCTTGTCGATTCCGGGAATGCTGAATATCTTTTTCCGTAGGCGAATACATTTTTTCCTGTTTTTTGTGAAATTTCAATGCAGCTTATGTCTCAAAATTATTGCGTAGTTTATGTGAAATATTTTAGTTTAAAGCGCTCACATAGAAAATGACGTAATGGGGTGCATACTCTATTACGTCATACTAGTGGTTTGGTTTGGTTTGTTTGTCGCTCAACGGTCATTCTTTGCACACGAGGGCTAATTAGACCGGGACTTACGGCTTAAAGTGGATTCCGAACCACTACAAACATCCATGCCCAAGGTGGGATTCGAACCCACGAACTGTTGAACCGAAGGCAAGAGCGCTAACCATTCGGCTGCCAGCTCGGCCGTCATACTAGTGTGAATATTGCACTTTTACAAATTATGGAGAAATTCTCGATATTAAGTAATCATCAAAACATTTCTGTTTTGACAGCAGTTTCATACATCAGCATTTCCTTTAAAATTTTGGTGTATTCAATTGTATCACATATGTGAAAACACAGCCACTTATGATAAAAACCGATTTCCATGTCAAGGCATTCTTAAATAAATTTTGTTTGACATCGAGCAATAATTAAAATAATAAAAATTTTGAAATTTAATTTTAGAAAATTTAGAATGCTTATGATTATTATTATTTTTATTTTATGTCTGTTTTGCCTACCAAAGAATATCAAATTTGGAGATTTTCGAAATGTTTATGTCAATCAGCTTCATAATTCTAGCACCAATTGTTTTCGTCACCTGCACCAAGTGCCAAAATCATCAAGCTTCTCCTGAGCATCTTTTGGATTGCATGGGTCTCTCTAGGGAGGATCTCTTTAGCAATCCTCTTTTAGTCTTCGACTTCCTTACAGTCAACGAACTCGTGGATCTAGTCTGACTCCGTCAGACATGGAGGATAAGCAACAACAGCACCAATTGTTTCCTTCAAACGAACGCTTTATAGTATATTGCATATTATTAGTCCTTTTTGAAAATATTATAATTTGGAAAAAAAGTACAGAAATAGAGGTAAAAGAAAAATAAAAGTTACTCATTTTTATTTTGTCGCCAAAAGAATTTTAAGTAAAATTTAAGATGAGATTCAAATTTATTCCCAGTATTTCAATTATTACCAAGTTCAAATTCAAAAACTTTGATTTTATTTAAAAAGATTGAGATAAATAATTTGGTACATCATTTAAAAATATTGATATAACTAATTTGACACATTATTTAAAAAGATTAACATAACTAATTTGGCACGTTATTTAATAAGATTGACATAAATAAATAAATAAAAAAGATTGACTCCAATAAAACCGGGACCAACAATTTGACCAATGTCAGAGGACACTGGAAAGAGATATTTATTAAAATTACAATACATATATACGGCTTTTTTTTGAGGGCTGCACGCGAACTTTAATTTAAGAATAATTAAATGTGACATCCGAATAGGGCATCTTCATTTTTAGCTGAAACAACACTGTATGTAAAAAACTATTTTGATTAATTTTAGTATCTTATTCTTGTGATAACTTAATGAATATTATGCATTCTTGACTTCTTTTTGAGAATATATTTTGTAAATGTAAATAAATTTTCAAAATATTTATGCCTAATTTATTTTTGGAATTGTCATTTTTATTTTCTGAGTTTTAATTAGATGAAATCCCATACATTGCAATACAAGTTAAAATTTTATAAAAATGAAGTTAATGGTGAAGCCACAAACAGTTTAACATAATGCTTAAGCTGAGGTGGCGTTTCTATCATTTGCAATTTTTAAGCTAAATTTTCTTTATTTTTTAAGACATATTTTTCACGTACATCGTTACAGTGATGCAAGTTTTTCTTCTGGAAATTACGCTTAAAATTTCTTTTAATTTTACTAAAGATAAAAATTTTAATCACAAATTCCTGAAATACTAACAGAAAGTATAAATTTTTAATTTATTTGCAACCAAATCAAACATTCCAGAAACAATTGTAATATTTTATTAACATTTTGTTAATATTTATTCACAATGATCAGTTTTATGGAAAAAAAAATTGATAAATTGTTATACGAATATACACTGCCTTCCCTTAAAAATGCAACAACAAGGAGTGGCCAGAAAATTTGGCAAATTTCAAGGTAGTCAATTGTTATGAGTTATTCAATTGCTGTGAAATGCGTTGCTCTTAAGTGTACGTAGGATAAGATATAAGGTGAGGAAATGGCAGAGTGGGCAATATTCGCGTCGCTATTGCTGCTTGGAAAATAATCATTGAAAGTTTGTTCTTGTCGCAAAGGTGTCTGTAATTGCAGAGAATGGCAGACCATTGTCGACGGAGTCAGTTCCAGTAAACTTACGAGGGGCAGGGTGATCGCACTGAGACAGGCAGGTTGGTCCTTACAGCAAATTGCAGCTGACAGACACCTGGATGCGTCCACAATGCACCGGTTGTGGCGAAGATGGTTGGAACAAGAAGAATTGTTCGAACCATCTTCGCCGTTGAAGCCAGAGTGACGTCAGCATGCATGGATCGACGGTCCAACTTGAGGCGATGGCGTCCCCACAAAGCTCATCTACCGAAATTCTGCAGCATGTGCAAGAGACACTGGATGCTGCCATATCGAGCAAAACCCGTCGATTGGTTGCTAGTGGCTTGTGCTCATTGCGTCCGATAAGAAGACTGTAACTGACCCCACAGCATAGACGCGAACATCTGTAATGGTGCTGGATTAGAGCGATGTAGACGACGGAGTGGCACAGTACACTTCGTGCCTTCAGTGGGTGCCTAATGCCCTTTATGAGAGGATAACACCCGATCGCACATTGCTCTCATAAGCCAATATGCTTTGCTAGAAGGCAAAGGAAGCAATATGGCCTGCTTCCCTGGTTACTGTTCTCGCCAGATCTCTCACTAATCAAACACGTTTGGGATATGATTGGACGCTATTTTCAGACCCTACCACTGCCTCCTTCAGAAGACGCCCTTTGGCAAATGGTTGACAGGAAATGGAGAGCCATTTCTCAGTACGCCATTTATAATCTCATTGACTCTGTGCCTAGACTTATTGTTTCGTGCAAGGTGGTTTTACAACCAACTGACACAGCCTTGTTCTCGCTCTGTATTATGCATATCATTTCGAAATACAGACCACTTATTGTTTGTTGCTGTCTCTAAAGTTTCGTCAACTTCTGGCAACTCTTTCTTTTTGTTGCATTTACAATGTCTCAGCCACTATATATCAAAAATTAATATACCTATTCCCTTAAGAGCTAATTATATTGTTAGAGCTTATCATAATTTTAATTAAAAATAGTTTTTGAAACAGATTTTAAAAATATTAAATTTGATGTTATGTATTCAAGATTTTAACTCATACCATATTATATATATATATATATATATATATCTATATATTTCTTCTGTTTAACGCAAATGAACTCTGCTCCAAGTTTATTCACATCTACACTATTTTTCAATTTGTTGAAATAAAGGCAGTGTACTCAACTTTTTAAACATGTAAAGCTTACAAAAATATCCATTAACATTCTTTCAAATAAAAAAAATATAAGAAATTTCTTAATGTCACCCATATAATGAATCCTTGAGCGTTACTTTACTTACAGTAGTTATCTTAATTGGTTCCTTTTAATTGTCACAACGTTAGAATTTCATTCATACCCATTATACTGCAGTGATAAGTGTTGCTATAGCAACATTATTTGAACGATTAAAGTGAAAAGCCATTTGCAGTTGAGTAGAAAAGTCTTTGACAAAAGAAATGTAACATTAACTACAACATTCACAAGAGTATCTTCAAAGCGTTGTGTCAAAAGCTCTTATAATATTGAATCGTAAATACGATCTTTTTTTACCCCTTCAATTTATAAATTTAAATTATTTTATAATTAAGAGAATTATCCCTCAATTATAAACACATTCAAATTAATTAAAGCTATAGACGTTTAGTTTCCAAAAAATTCACAAAGTGCACAGAAAATAAACACTGTACAGATAGGAGGAGATTTGAATATTTTGTTAAACCCCGCAAATAAGATCTGCAACTAAGGATTGATAGTGTCGGTTTTGGCAAAAAATTAATATTTTTAAGGAAATTTGACTGAAAATAAAACTAATAGTAACCGTTTAAAGCAGTTTAAAAAATTAAAAGTTATAATTTTTCAGGTGCAAAAGTTAAAAAAAAAATGTAGAAGGATAAAGCTGTGGTAATTAAAGCTTTTGAATTATTAGTTTATTGCAAACTAATCCCTCTTTGCTTATAAAGATATTTAATGTTAAGGAAAAAAGAGAAACATTTTCCTAAAGCTCGACATAGCTTATAATCTTTTCATTAAGTTGTCCGTGTATTACCTGAAACAAAATCGTTCAGCTTTTATTAAAAAATACGAGCATATTGTACCGAGCTTCACGGGTTCGTGTCGATTGAGAGTTGAATAAAGCAACCACTTAATGAACACAAGACTTTTATTCGTAAAAACTTCACTAGATAAACGAAATTCCCGCTGTAACAATCACAATTATACAGCTACAATTCGTCAGATATAATAAGAAACAGCTTCTAATCACAGGTCTCAAATACCTCAGACAGAGAACAACTAGCAGTCACAACTAATCGTCTTCACTAACTGTCTTCACAAAACTCTCTGACTCTTCCATGTCGGGCTGCGGTATTTATACCTGACTTGGCGGAGAAATCTACCAATTTCGCCAAGGTTCTGGAAGCTTCTAGGCTATCTCGAAAAATATTGGTCCTAGAGCTTAGGTGATAGATGTTTCCAGAAATATCGATTTCTCGCCAAGTCGCCAAGAATCTCGCCAACCGTCGCCAAGTCGCCAAGAATCTCGCCAACTGTCGCCAAGTCGCCAAATTATTAGGAAATCAGCTTTTAAACTACAAAACGTCTAAATACCGCAATTTTTGCCCAAAATGTGAGAATTTTCGATCTGTCTGAGATATTTCAAGACAAATATAATCATTATTTATAAATTTGTAACAATATTGAGAATGTAAATTTTTTCAATTAAGAAATTGCAGATAAATATTTCATTCTTTTCATTCAAATATTTAGATTAGGTTGAATTACATAAACTAAAACTGGATGACCGCGCTGGTAGTGGCATCTACATTGAGAAACCGGGAGAAAAACTATCAGCCTTCGCAACCCTGATTCATCCTCGGTCTTCAAAGGTGAATTAATTGCAATTGAACAAGGTCTTAAGGCTATTTTTAATGAAGGTGATTTTGGGGACCTATGGATCCTTTAGGACAGTAGAAGCTCTACAGCACCTCCACAACTGGATTGTAATTGGAGATCAAACACACAAGCAGTTCTATACTTCTCAAGCTCAAGTTCATTTTGAAGTCCCATGAAGTTTATTTTCAATAGATTCCTTCTCATGTAGACATATACGGCAACGAGCGGGCGGATAGATTGGCCAAGGAGAACTGTTACCACGATAATCCTTCCCCTTCAACACTTACCTTTTAAGAGTATCGGTCCATTATTAATTCTGAAATTTCGAAAGGGTGGAGGATTCCTCCCTGCCCTCACTGGTACGCGGGCAAAGAGCCTGGCTTTTCATCCGCTCTCAATTGTGACAGAGCCTTTAGAACCGCAATTTCCAGACTAGCAAGCAGCCACACTAGGGGTCTCACGCATTTCAATGGCAGGAAAATCTTCGAGGTCTGCTCTAAATGTAAAACTGAGCAGGCTTCTTCTAATTACATCCTGGACTGTTGACTTTCCAGAGAGGATATAGACTCATCCCCTCTTCCGATCCTCGATTTCCTTAGGTTCAGCAATCTGATGGACCTTCTCTGAATTCGTCAGACATTCGGAGGATAAGCCACAAGAACACATAAAATAAATGTCTAAAAATGTTGCAACAATTCTCAATATCACGTAGAATCTGTCTAAGTTAGAAAACAATACCATAACATGATACATAATAGACAATACTATCATTTGAAGGAACCCCAAAAATAAAATACATCTTGAATTGTGTGTGTCTCTGCAAGGTATGGCACAATGTTGAAGCAATACTCAACGACAGCAAGCTTTGTTGAAAATCATTTTTAAGCTAATTATCCACATGTCAGACGTCCCATATGATGATAATTACACATATGTTTATACCTCTATGTTATGTTGCATAACATGTGAAAGGCCAAAGTTCAATACATGAAAAAAATGACTTGTCATGCTAGACAACATTATAGTCTTCAACATTTAAAACTGACGTTGATGGCGAGATGAGTAAATAATTTACCTTGAATTACTTTGTTCTATGCCGTCATCATAAGGACTAGACAGTGTCTAATGCTCCAAATATCCTTACTATCGAAGAACCATTCAACAGTTGCACTATGACATTTGATGACAGCATGGTAATTGTAATAATTTGAACCAGTGCGGCACGTTATCTCATTGAGAAATTCTGCAGACTATTGATGGCCTTTATAAATTTTGAGTCACACTTCCATATTTGCAAGATCTTGTATTTTCGCTTTCTTCGTAAAATGTTTGCAAACATTTCGTTTTTCCTTAGAAACATTACTTTAGGAGCGCTGATTACTTAACGCAACTTACAAGGTCATTTATATCTTGTTAATATACACTTGTATGACCAGAAGCCAACATGTGGTATGAATTCATATTATATATCCATATATTGATTGATATTAAATCCTTCTGCTTGCTATATGTGTGCACATGTATCAACTTTATGTTACATAAGCTTACGTTCTTCCTTTTGAACAATGTCTAATACACTTTTTAAAGAGGTGTACGAAATCAATTTGTATTCATGGGCAAAATGCAATGTATTTATGATGTAACACACGCATTCAGTAAAAGTTTATTGCTTTATAAATCAGAGCATAAACGAAAATTTAAGTACTTTTTTAGTATATTAATCAAATTAAAAATAAGTTAATTGATGAGGGAAATAATCAATATTACATTGCTAGTTTCTCTGGTAAAAAACAAAAATTACAAAAAATTATAAAATAGGAAAATAAATAAGTCTAGATATTATGTTGCTTTATCTTCACTTCCTCAATACACAGTTTCAATCATTATAATAATATAAAGAGTATAAATATTACCTAATATAAATTAGTACCTAATAATGTAAATGGTGCTTAATATGAGGTTTTTTCTTTCTTGAGTAAACTGTTCTTAATTTCCAGTAGAAATGCCTTAATTGTTCACTGGATGTAGCGCATGATGTAAAGTCACCAATACAATTGTGAAAATTTTGAAGCTCCAGAGATTAAAACTTCTGCCCAGATATTTTTTTGAAATTATTAGAATGTTACTGCTAACAACAAACGATTTAAATTGCACAAATTAAAAATGCAACAATTTTATAAAGGAAATCGTAGGATTTTCAAAATTTTAATTAATTAAATATATTTAAAAGAAATAAAAAGACAAACGAACATGTTCACATAATAGTGCCAATGACATAGAATAAAGTATTATACAAGTACCACATGAAGTGGCAGAATTAAGTTTCATTTCAGAACAGAGTGAGGTATTTCTCGATGAAGAATCTTTAGAATTATCCTCCTTAAAGTTTAATTATGTCATGTCTTCAGATCCATAACGAAATATGAGCAATTTTCAATACTTATCTCGAAACATACAACAAATGCCATATTATTCAACAACTCGGATTTAATTTTTAATTTTATGGGAGGACTCCAAAAATGTTAATCATTCTTCCGAGAAGTAACACAGCAATCGTAAAAAAAAATTTCCCCGAAACGAAATCAAGTTCTTAATAAAGACTTTTCAATGCTGATTGGCTGGCTGGGAGTTATAGAAACGACGACGCATTCATCGCAGCAATGAGGCTGGCGCAGAAATTTTCATTGCAGCTCCTTGTTCTGCTTGAAATATGGGCCTCGCTAAAAAGAACATAAAAAAGCTGCACTGCTGCCTCAGTTTAATTAAGTTCGCTTCAATTACCGTAAGAAAGTTTACGAGTGGAAATTAATATTACACGTTCTTTCCCCGTCTCGTGTCTGCCCACCTGTACCTCTGGCTTGATGGGGGTGCACGAAGTTCTCTCTGGTAAAAAAAAAGGAACGTAAAGAGCTTTTTGGTGTCCATTTTCTGAGAAAGGGAAAAATTCATTTCGGAAGTATGATGGAAATTACTCTGGAACATTAGTATTACTTATTTCATGTTAAAAGGGGGAAAAACGAAATAGCTGAGATTCCTGAATAAAAGAACTAATTACCCGAAGTAATTATGAAAATGCATTTTTCGGCAAAATATAAATTTTTTTTCATTAAAGTAGATATGAAAGATGTGCTATACATCATATAATATATAATACAAAATTATTTAGCATTGCTATGAGGAGATGGTTTTGCACGGCATTTGATGTTTTATTGAAGACATGTAATTGCTGATTACTTATGGACACCCATTACATAATCTAGATGGTTGGTTAATTTTTCCACTCATCATTTTGCAAATGAGAAATAATTCCAGCAGGTTTGAAGGTTTTAAATGAAAACCAAGCTACTTCAAACATAAGCATCCAAGTAGGGAATCGAATCCACGAACTCATGAAATTAAGAACTGTGATCTCTAAGCTACCAACTCGGCGGCAAGGCTAGAAAGAATAAGATCAATTATGATCTTTTCTGGTTAACTGTATATTGTTCAGTAACTGAGTAATCGTATAGTTGTTCCCAAAATCAAAACCATTCTTTTTTGATTTAGTATATTCTCCAAGCATTTATAAACTAAAAACGTAAAAGAAGTCTTTGATTCCGATCAAAATTCCAATTGTTTACAGAAAAAGATATTGGAGTATCATGTTTAATCGAGTTTGATGAAAGCAAACGAAACTCTTTGTAGACCCCCAAGAAGTTTAACGCAAGAAATGGTTTTTTTATCTTTTGTCTCTAAATCTAGCAACTAGACCAGAACTCTATTTCTGGCAACTAGACCAGAACTAATTAGACCAGGACATACATTTTAACAGCAATACCGAATCATTTCACACAACGAAACCAAGTTACAGTACGAACTTATGAGGGTTGAGACAAGACTAGAGTGTTAATTCCTCTGATGCCAACTTAGAATGTGGGTTGGAGAAGATATCTTTGCTCAAGAAGCCCAAGCAATCAGAAATGTGAAAGACAAGACAAGGTAGACAGACATAGATACTGCTGTTAGAAGCTCACCGTTGATGAATTTAAGACCACTTTACTGATTCTACAATTTCTTAGATGATCCCAAATTCAAACAACATCGCAATCAGATTTTACGTTTTTATTTCGTGCATGGAAGATTTGGTGTGTAAACAAGAAAAAGTTTAGTCATCTTATAATGTTTTCTTTTAAAATATTAAGTTTTTTTTATAAGTTTCTTATAAGAAGGAACCTCTTGTAAGATTTCTCCTCCTCGCGATATTGGAAATGAGGCCAAAAGGTTCTTTCGTGAGCTAGTAGCTGATTGGAATTTTCTCAACTTTCATTTGTCAAGCAATCCACTATACTGTATAGAATGTTAATGTTACCATAGATATGTCAACCATATCTGACAAGAAAAATGTAAAGATATATTTTCAGAAGATTAAAACTATTATAATTGTATTTTTAGTGTAAAGTTTTTGATGAATCATGCTACGTCAGTCACAAGAAAATTGTAAATATATCTTTATAAAAGATAGAAAATATTAGTTTGGGGCAAAAGAAATCCATTATTTTTATATGAACTTCAGGACTTTATTTAACATGCTTCGGATTGTCCGATTTGGGTCAAATATGCACCGTTTTGTTGTATGATTTGTTGCCATTTTAAAGGTAACTTCATAATGCCTCTCTCATAGAAGTCCTGGTCTCTATTTGCAAAAAACTCTAGTAGTCGATTTTCACAATCCTCCCTAGATGCCACCGTTTGAGTTGCTTCACCTCTCTTTGACTACGATCGTTTTCGCACAGAGTTATCGCATGTGATCCATGTCTCATCTCCAGTCACCATCCGTTTAAGAAATGGGTCTATCTCATTCCGTTTGGCCAAGGCTTCGCAGATGGAAATTCGATCCATCATGTTTTTTTCTGTTAATTGGTGTGGCACCCAAACATCGAGCTTCTTTTTGAATCCAGCTTTGTGTAAATGGTTTAAAACAGTTTTATGGTCGATTTTTAGCTCCTGGGCGATGTTACGACTGCTAACATGCCGGTCAACTTCGATCATTTCTCCGATTTTATCGACATTTTCGACGACCGGCCTACCTGTGCGAGGTGCATCTTTAACATCAAAAATTCCTGAACGGAATCTACGAAACCAAAATTGCACATAATTGGCTGTTACAGTATCGGAACCATAAACACCATTCACAATTTTAGCCGCCTGGCTTGCATTTTCGCCTTTGTCAAAGAAAAACTGTAAAATGTACCGAATTTTCTCTTTGTTCACTTCCATTTTTAACACCCTGTAACTCACAACTGAATGCACCAAACAAAAAACAGCAAAAGAATTTTTTTACTGCGAAATGTCACCTTTCCAACGAGCATAAATCTGAAATTGTTTGATCGATACTTTACGAGAAATCTATCAGTACAGCCATCTGCCGAAAAAATAATGGATTTCTTTTTCTCCAACCTAATATTTCAACTGTTTTTATTTTCAGCGTACTGTAGGATCCTCCGGAAATACGTCAAATGACACAAACACACAAAAAACACTTTAGTATGTATTTTCAGGAGATTGAAGCTATCACCAATGTCGTAATTTTAGCGTAGTTTGGCTGTGAACATCGTGTTAAAGTTAATGTAGGAAATATTATTTATACTATTATATAAATATATATTTCACATTATCATACATGATATGAAAGCAAATGCTATTGTTAATTATGACACTTGAATAAACCAAGCTCGTTATGCCGTTGGCCTTGCGAATTTAAGTCAATAGGTTGCATCTTTCGTTTAACCAGAGCATCAGGAAGGTGAAAGTACGACTTTGCTCTAAACTCCTCCGATAGATGGCCCCACCAGAACATCCACTCCCTCAATTTTGACATTGATCTTGAGGGTGAGAAATCTTCTCCAGACCATTACACCCATGGTAACTGCACAACGACCGTCTACAGGACTTTCGATCCTACTGATTTAACAAGCACGTATATTGCATGTACTCGGTGGGTCTTAGGCAGCATTGGAAATGGAACCTCACCCTTCCGGATGGGAAGCCGATGCCCTAACCACTAGGCTACCATATATGAAATGTAATAAAATTCATATATGAAGTTCCATGTATTATTTAATGTTATTGAATGTATCTTAATGCTTTATAAAGATATTTTCGTCATCAAACCTTAAATATATTTCTAAATATAGAAAATTAATTTAAGCATTCCTCCGTAATAATTTATGATTTTGGACTCTTCGTGAATGCAAATGGTATTCATTGGATTAATTCAATCTATTTGTGGTGGCAAAGAAAAATAATTTTCTACAGTAAAAAAAACACATTTGATGCTTTACAGTCTTTATATTTATCTATAAAATGGATTTCGATGCATTCTTCATAAATTATTTCAATACACACCTTGAATATTCTTCTCCAACCTATCCAATAAATGCATATTTATATTCAATTATTGCCCAGCGGGGAATCCTATTTCATTGCATAGAACCTCCTGTTCGATTAGAAACTCGAAAATGTTACAAGGTAATAAATTCGGTCTTAGTTGTCGATATCGATCAAGATAAATTGCTTTTCAAGCTTATGTTACAAAGATTGGAGTCATCGATTAAAAAAAAGGAACACTGTATCAACTAGAGTTGCTCAGGATTTCATCGATTCCAACAACATCGATTACAAAGAAAGGACATAATCCTTTCTAGAGAGGGACTGAAGTTTTCCAAACTAGTTTTATACTGTTTCGGAAACTTGGTGACAGATTGGAAAATGTTTGAAAGTTTTGTGGTTGTAATGGATTGCGCCACAAGAATTATTTCAAATGTCTGGGTTTGTTAACGCCTGAACACGAGAGGATAAAAGTTTATAATCGGGTACTCCTAGTTTCTTTGGCGACTTTTTTTGACGCCAAGATATGACTGACAAAATGGCCGCTACACAAAAACTATACAAGGATAGGGCTGTCCGGGTTATCAGAAATTGAATTTTATTGCCAAGATGTATCGCCAAGCTTTTTGCCAAAGCAAGGGGTACTCGATTCTACACTGAACGCCAAGATAGTTAACTCAGCTGTTTACAGAATCATTTCTAACCAAATTGAATCTATGAAAATTTAAATTGTAAATTAAAGAACGCAAACCATTCAGTTTTGTTCCTAAAACACTTCTAATTAAAAAATAAGGAAAGTATTTAACTAAGAATTTTCAAGCCTCGTGTTCATGTAACGTTCTATAAGAAATGAACGTTTTTACAATTCCTAAATATAATGCATAATTACTTTGAAATAATGGATTTATTTCATATATTGTAGGTATTGTCAACAGCACAATTATAAAACTGTTGTTAATATTAGTTCTTAACAGAATTTCGAAATTTTTGACATGACGAATATCTAATATTTGAATATACACTAATTTCGGAGCCAGAATTCTGAATTTTAACAAAAAAATCAACAAATGGTTCGTGAAGATGTTAAATAAAGAAGAATTAGATTAATTTTAATTATAATATACCTAGAATCAATTTGGGTAGAAGCCAATAACACACATTTATAAAATAAAGGTTTCCCTCATATTTGTATATCCAGTAAATAATATCAATAAAAAAATGCTAGTTTTGATTACATAGTTATCAATTAGAAACTTCGAGAATTGTAAAAAAATGCAAAAATGAAGACACAATAACAATTATAACTTACATTATACGATCACAACAAAATATCACTAACATAACACGTTAACATAACTCTAATATAAGTTAAACATACAGAACAAAAACTATCAACTTTTAAAAAAGAAGACTAAAGAACTAAAAAAAGAAGACTATTATCTAAAACTATTATTTTGTGTTTCCTATAGCTCTAGAAGCATAAATTTGTAATTAAAACTTTGTCTTCAATTTTTCATTTGTTAAATGGAACAGTAACACATGCGCAATACAGTATACGATTCGACCGCTGTTTTGTTCTTGGAAAGATCTACTAGATCAAAAAATATATGTACTTGAATTTATTTTTCAGTTATAATTTATACAGATGTATTTCATTATCTATTTTCATCATTGATTAACATCAAAAACAATATTTACTTTAAAAAAATCTCTCAAGACAAGTGCATTTTCGAATACTCTTATTAAAGGTTTATTTTTATAATTAGTGTTCCAACTTTAAAGTTTGCCGACCGATGGCTGAGTGGTTAGCGCTCCTGACTCCTGAGCTGTGGTTCTCGGGTTCGAATCCCTGTTCTGACATGGATGTTTCTTTCTCTGTTCTGTGTTTCTCTGTCCTTTCTTCTGAGCTATACCTGGAAACCTAAGGTACAGACCAGGTGTTCCATTGCGTATGTCTATGTCCTTTCTTCTGTGATGTTGTATGAATGTGGCCCACCCTATAAACGGGTTTGTGGTGGTATGGCGCGGGCAACGCTACTCGCCTCCGTGACTTGGTTCACAGGTGCCCGCTGGGTAACGACAAATGAGTTTCTGGCCTTGTTGTGACATAGGGTTCGTCACCCAAGTGTGCCCACCATTGGAAGAAAACTTTAAACTATTAAAAATTGATCCTTCAATTGGACTTGAAAATGTGTAAATATGTATGAAGAAATAAAATACTTCAATTCGCCGAATAAATACGCGTAAGCAGTTCGTGCATTTGTAGGGCGAATTAAATAATTAGTCTAAAAGTAGGCAATCAACATAAGGGGGATTGTATCCTTAAAAATTATATCTAAACAGTAAATTCCTTAAATTTAATAAAAAAGATACTTTATATAGTAATTTTAGTAGTTATTTTAATAATTTAGTAATATGTACTACTTGTGATTTGACAGCTGTAAGTTTTTCATTAAAGTCTAATGCGTTTCATAGAATCCTTTTTAATTTGATAAGTTTGCTGTTTTAAGGCCACTTTGTGCACACGATGGCTTATTAAATCGAAACCTAGAGCTTAGAGTGGACTACAAAATACTAAGGTTTGGTTTGGTTTGTTTGTCGCTCAACGGTCATTTTTTGCACACGAGGGCTAATTAGACCGGGACTTACGGCTTAAAGTGGATTCCGAACCACTACAAACATACATACCCAAGGTGGGGTTCGAACCCACGAACTGTTGAACCGAAGGCAAGAGCGCTAACCATTCGGCTGCCAGCTCGGCTACAAAATACTAAAACCTTTATGTTTAGGTTGAGAATCGAACCCACGATCTCTCTATTGAACTGAAGATAAATATTCAGCTGACTGATAAAGAATCATGCGAAGTTAAAGCATTTAAATATATTCATGCCTGAAATGCTAGCTCAAATAATTTGTGATAAAAATACAATAAATTGGTTCTGCAAAAGCAACAAATTATGATTAAATAATGGCAAGATTCGATCTTACAATCCTTTATTGCAAGCAATATTAGTTTTTAAGCACTCAATTTCCTAATGAATAAAATTTCAATTTTCTTCTATTAAAACTAACTCATAAGAACTGAAATCTTTCTTTTTTCATAAAATTAAACTATTTTAATATTTATAGTAAACTTGCGACTGTTTTTAAATTATTTAAATCAATTATGAGATCTTTTTTCTTCTGCAAAATTATTAATATTAAATTAATACTTATTAATTGTTCTCATTCTAAAATATTATAAATACGAGTATATAACGAAACAAGTATTGTGTTATATTTTATAAAAAGTAAAACAATCTTAACTAAAATAAAATCGATTCTTATTTAAAATCTTAACTATTATAATTAAATTATGTTAATATATGTCGAAATCAATAAATTAAAAAATTGTGTAACTCGCTACGTAAGCAATTTTCGCCTTCATTATGTTTCAATTCAGATTAGAAAGAAAAAAAAACGCATTTCCCAATTCATGTGTATTTGGAATTAACAAAAGCACAATTAAATGGAACCGCATATTCAAATATTAATCAGCTAACTTATAATTAAAAAAATGTGTTTAATTAAATTGTGTCTAAACCACACATTTTAAAATGATTAATTTTGGCGAATTAAATATATCTGAGCTTCATATACTAGATATAACTTTAAATAATTAAAATGAATGGCACAACAGATTTTTTTTCTTTTTCAAATACTCATTAGAAGTCTGTAAAGGTTCGTTTTTGATTTATGTAATTAAAGTTGTGATACACAGGGAGGCAGTTTATTATTTTAAAAATCAAAATAAATGCATGAGGATAAAGAAATACAAATTTATTGCACTGGACGAAACATTTTGTGCTATGTTTTTTTATTTACCGCTCAATGGTCAACATAACCAGTTTTTAAATGAAAATCTACAATTTAAAGTAAATCAAGAGCCACAAGAAATATCGCGTAAAATTTAAACTCTTGAATCACGAAGCCTGTAATACATTTTTGGAAACATGCGAAATACTGAAGAAAACATTTAACTTACTGGATGAGCTCATTTGGCACAGCTACCATATACAGCATGCCAAATACTGTGTTTGGTGATGTTTTTGGCGGATTTCCTTATTTATCAGGCAAACCTGTTATTTTTTTATTACGTGATAGAGATGGAGACCCATGAGAATTAAGTAGAAAATTTTATTTTGGCAGCTGTAGCAAATCGTCACCTTGGCTACATTTCTTCGTCTTTGGCAACTATTTTTCGAAAGTCGGATTATAAGGCAGCTGTGCCCAGGCATTTTTATTTACTTTTAACAAATGAACAGTCTAAGGTTTTCTCATATTATTTAAAATGAAAGGAATTGACAACGCATTTACTGTATATACATAAAAGATCAGCAAAGTGAAGCATCTTTTGCCGCGGGAAGTGATTGGAAGGGTGACCACTCATTCTCCTACACTGAGTTGATGGAACTTCGTGGGTTAGGGACGGGTCCACGCTAATCTGTGACGTCTAAAGTCCTTCAATTGGCGTTTCATTGTGGAGAGGAGAGTGACAGCTCAGGTGTGACGTCGTCACTTGAGGCCATCGAGCTAACCACTTAACTACTAATTTGGGAAGCTAAAACTTAGTGCTTAACTTGACTTATTTCATCTATATTTTTCAGTAGAAGTTGCAATGAAAGCATCAATAACAATTGCATTTTTGATCCGATTCGAAGCTTGGTGATCATTTTTTTTAAACATGAGATCTAATTCGAATAGAACCCACGTTTTAAAGTTGCTTTGAAATCACTAGAAATATTCAAACTGGAAGTGGGAATCGAATTCATGAAATTTAAAACAAAATCCTGAACGGATCATTCACTACTAGCTCATTAAAATTTTAGTTTTTTTGAAACTTCAAAATGTTCGAAATTTTATTTAGACATGCATTTATTTTCCTAAATTAAAAAAATTTTTATGCGTATAATATATTACATATATGACTGAATTGCTTCAAAATAGCAATTACAAGTCATTTCTGTTTTATAAAGAAGTTGTCAAAATTGAGGGAGTGCATCCTATGGTAGCGCCATCCATCGGAAGAGTTTAGAGCAAAAAGTCGTACTTTCACCTTCGTGGTGCTTTAGTTAAACGAAAAACGCACCCTAATGACTTAAATTTGCCTAGCCAATGGCAAAGCGATTAGCTTGTCCAAGTGTCATAAGTAACAACATAAAAAGTTGTGTGTGTGCAAGCGAGTAAAAATCACATCTTGAACCATACAAAATTTTTAAAAAAAATCAAGCAAATAATATATTTTAGTTTTATAAACTGAAAAAATTTCATTATTACAGTAGAACGAAATATATCGAATATCAGAATGTATTTATTTATTAAGGAAAATAATAACTGGTAAGGTCTTCCCCATTTAGAAAAAAAACCTTCACTATATCTGAAATACACGGGATTTTTTTTGAAAAAAATAGCTCCTTTCCATATAAAGCAACGGTATGCTCTTCTTCCGCTATTCACCGAATCGTCACCAAAATTTAAGACACATTATTTGCCCGGAGGAGGGAGAGCAAAAGGATGTTGGAGGAGGGTGTGAGGATGGAGTATTTCATTGGATGGACCAATCCTATCTCGGCAATTGTGGGAGGTCGGCATCACATGCACATATACATACCCTTGTGGGCATTCAGGGAAAATTTGGGGAGAAAAGCGGAAAGAGGGAAAATAGGTCTTCCCAAGGCATCGATTAGGACACAGATTTGAACTTCTAGGTCTTAACTGTTTGTTGCCCAGTAGTAGGGAAAAGCTATTGGTTGGAGAATACAAACAGAGCTGTTAAGGTCTTTAATCTGAGAGGGAGAGAGTTACATTCTTTGGCGAAAGGGAAGATTATAAATTGTGTTACGTGACAATTGGTATGAAATGGAAAACAAAAAGGGACATTTCGTGAATAGAATTGGAAATATACTAAGTCATAAACCACTCCATAATTTTCAGAATACTTTTAAGTTTATTACAAGAAATAAAATTGTCGGCAAAGGCAGTGAGATTTGTGTAAATTGCATCTTCGTAAGCATTTTTGTTTTATAGCCCGAAAATATGACCCATTCTGTATGAAAAGTCCTCTAATGAAACAATATCGTGTTGATATTAACAAGCCTTAGACAGTTAATCTATTTTACAGTGTCAAAAATCCTATGAATGTGGTTTTAACAGTACAGTGTCAAAAGTTATATGAACATGGTTTTAAAAGAACAGAGTCAAAAGTTACATGATTATGGTTTTAACAGTACAGTGTCAAATGTTATATGAATATGGTTCTAACAGTACAGTGTCAAAAGTTATATGAATATGGTTCTAACAGTACAGTGTCAAAAGTTATATGAATATGGTTTTAACAGAACAGTGTTAAAAGTTATATGAATACGGATTTAACAGTGCAGTGTCAAAAGAACAGAGTTAAACGGTGTTTTTAACAGAACATTGTCAAAAGTAATTTGAATATGGTTTTAACAGTGCAGTGTCAAAAGTTATATGAACATTGTTTTTAACAGTGCAGTGTCAAAAGGTATATGAACATTGTTTTTAACAGTGCAGTGTCAAAAGGTATATGAACATAGTTTTTAACAGTGCAGTGTCAAAAGTTATATGAACATTGTTTTTAACAGTGCAGTGTCAAAAGGTATATGAACATTGTTTTTAACAGTGCAGTGTCAAAAGTTATATGAACATTGTTTTTAACAGTGCAGTGTCAAAAGTTATATGAACGATTGTTTTTAACAGTGCAGTGTCAAAAGTTATATGAACATTGTTTTTAACAGTGCAGTGTCAAAAGGTATATGAATATGGTTTTAACAAGGCCTATGACAGAACCACGCGCTTTGAAAAAAGGTCAGCTTATCTCCCAAGCAAAGAGGACTTGGTTTCCACCTCCAGAATGCTCTCCTTCCGAAGCAAATGCTTGGGAGTGATACTAACTAATATCTATAACTCAAAGTAAAAATACGAGTCTGTCGAGTTAAAGGATTCTGACAACAGCTATCTGCTATAGTTGTGTCAAAGTCATATAAATGCAAATGAAGTAGGCATTTTAATAGGATTCAAATTTATGCTTTAAAGTTTCAAAATAGATCATAAACAATTTTTAAATGAAAGCACACATCGTATATCAAATGTAATCTGTGCGCTGATGTTTACACTAAAGAGCTAGTTAATAAATATAAAGTAGAACTGTGTATCTTAAAAGTTTATCAGTTAAATTTAAAATCTTTCGCATCCATTCTTCCATTGGATTATTTAAAACGTTTTCTGAATATTCTTTGAATAATGTAAGCCTGCAATATATAATTTTTATTATTGAAATATTAGAAAGAAGTCTCACTATCCCCATATTTCTATTAAGCTTTACATAAGTTTTACTTCAATAATTTATAATTTTAAAAATATTTTTGTAACAAAGTTCTCAGTTATATTGCGCGGAGAAGCATACACGAAATGTATTGAATTTAACCATTTATAAGTTTTCCAGATAACATTTAATTCTTTCATAATTTATATATTTGAATATTTTATTGAAATGTTTTAAATTAACAACTCATCCCATAATTTTAGAAAGTTTTCTGTGAATTTTTCGTTTCTGTGAAACATAGTATCAAAGTTCTAAAGTATAAAACTTTGCAAAAACAATTATTTGTGGTTTAGTTTAATTTTGCTTAAGAGCTGTTTCATCAAAACAAGTTATTTAAATTACTTCAACAGTATAATCACGTTTGGAATAACTAAGTTTACAATGAAAAGAATATCTTTCAATTTTTCATTGAGTACCTTTATATATTTAGCGATATCAATAACTTTGATAAAAATTTATGACCAAAATACTTTAACTCTTAATATAAAAACTATTGTTTGAAAATTCGTGCTGGTTTAATATCAGGTTCATCTTGATGTAATGGTAGGGAATACGCAAATGTTCGAGGTTCAATCCTTAGCACTCTAACATAATTAAAAAATTTGGTTCGGTTTGATTGTAATTCTACGGTTATTTTACATTCATAATGGCTAATTATACCAGGACCTACACTTGAAAGTGTAATTTGAATCACTATAAGCAACTCGCAAGTAAGAGAATCAAATCCACTTACTTATTGAACGAAGACAAGAATAAGAAGTTTAGTAATTTATATATGAGATATTTTATGTACTGCCTTAAAGTTCTCTATGGGCAGTTAACCCCCCCCACCCACAAAGAGGATTATTTGAATAAAATGTACTTTTCAATGTGGATTTTAAACACGCATCCAACACAGTACATCCATTCCATGCTTTAAGTGAGATTCGAACCCACGAGCTATTGAATCGAAAGCCAGACTTTTCCAGGTAAAATGAAAATATTCCGCCTCTTGCGGCAATTGAGTATGGTCTATTATGTTAAAGAAAAACTTCAGATATGGTTTAGTTTGGTAAACACTGAGCATATATTTTGCACGAGAAGATTTGGTTTGCTTTGCTTTGCTGGTCGCTCAACAGTCAGTTTTTGCATATGGGGCTAATTAGAGCGGTACCTATGGTTTAAAGTAGATTCCGAATAGCAACAAACATCCATACTCGAGGTGGGATTCAAACCCATAAACTGTTGAACTGATAGCAAGAGCGTTAACCATTCAGCTACCAGCTCGGCAAAATCTATTCAAAAGGCACAAGGAAACATTTTAGCAGTTAGTCTATCCATAATATTTTCGATTTTAACTAAAAGTCGCCAATTATCATACAACTGTTCAAATATATCCGTAATAAAAATTTTACTACTAACTAGATATATTTAGTGTATTTATACAGTAAAAATTACTAGAATAATCAAAATAATTGAAATATATTTCTAATTTTTCATCAATTGAGAAAGAAAAACAATACATGCGTTTATTAGTTTTATTGAACTGGCTGAAGAGTTCCTCGCTTTTACTAAAAGCAATTGTTGGATCTTCGCCAAGTTCGAGTGACGATTGCTTTCCGTCAGACAGCGTGGAGCTCTGAAGTTAATAAATCCTCGCCAACAGCTTTAGAATTAATACTGTATCAGAAGATAAATGTGCAAGTGCTGAATATATATTTCATTCGCGCCGTCCAAAGGGGAAACCTTATACTTTATGATACATTTTAACTCGCCATTGTGATAAACCATTGATTATTTTCATGTATTTATGCAAAGAGGGAGAACATTTTCATCTCTTAAATAGATTCGCTTAAAATGAGTCATTGTCTGTAGGAGGAATATTTAGGGTATTCAGCAAATGTTACAAGAGTAAAGCTTTTATTTTTTTATATTAATTAGTATTTTGTGGTATCTTAGTGACTTATTATAATCTTAGAATGTACTAAACCAACTATTTTTGGTTAGAAATAAATTAATAGAAATTTTAAATTTTAAAATGTATGTGTGTCTTTTTAAGAGCACATCTGAATTTAAAAAGATTTTAAGAAAATGAAGTAAATTTTTTTGTTGCACCAAACATTTCTTTTGTGAAAAAAATGATTCTCTATTTAAGTAATCACAATTGATAAATATATTCCAATATAAATTATAATCTTTAGTGATATCATATTTAACACATCTTAATACGTTTTTTGTCACTCGGTGATTTTTTGGAGCATACGAATGCTAACTAAGCCGAGATCTAACGTTTACAACGGATTCTGAACTTATATACACATACGAGCTCAAGGTGGGTTTCGAACTCACGAACTGATAAACCAAAGGACAAAGCAATAACCATTCACTACTTAAAGGTAGTGATAATTCTATTAAAATTAAATCTTTGAGGCATATAAGGGAATAAAATCTGTTATTACATAAAAAATTCGATAAATTCGAGGATTTAGACCTTTTTATGTTTATACAAGTCTCGAGAAATATTACTCATCAAAATACATATACTTTCTATATGTTAATATTAAAATATTAATAGAAGTTAACGTTTCGGTAACATTGAAAACGTTTAATTATGTTGATAATTTTCGACACAAAAAATAACTTGAGTATATAAAATATATGTTAAAATTACTTTTTAATACACAATTGTTTAAATCACAATGTTAGAAAAATAAAGTGAATGATTACTTTGTTTAGATATTATTTTGGTATTTAAATGCACTTAAAACCTAAATATTTCTTCGAAAGGCAATGTGGGACATTGTCTTATCATCACTAAGAAAAACATTTAGTTAAAATAACTAAAATAGCTAAAATAACTAAAATAGTTGAAAAATTTGGAATGCATGTTTTTTTCTAACGGAAATCGGAAAATTCAAAGTAATGTCATCTTTCAATTGATTCAATAATTAAAATTTCAATCGCCATATTTTTTTCTCGTCTTACTATGTCACATTTTTCCACGTTACTACTTAATGGTTAAAAATATATTCCTATGCAAACCTTAGATGATTAAATACGAGAAAACTTTAAAATGGTAAATAAAAATAATAAAACGCGCCGAATAAAATTTTATTAAGAGCCTAGAACTCAAAGTACAAAATTTATACTAGAATGTATGCGGCGTATTATTAGCAATAAGTTTTACACACTTGTTTTATAGATATGCAACAAGATTATTGAAAACACTTTGAATACTATTTCAACCATGATATCTAGCAGTCTACAAATTCAAGACAGTAAGAGACTTTGGTCATGTAACATGTCGATCATGTTTATACCAAACAGCCGTGAACAAAATTTGGCAAAAAAATGTGGTGGCCATCATGTGCATACTAACAGTATGCTATAAGTGCAATATCTCAGTATGACAGTATGTCTAGAAGACATGCCACTATGTACGTAATGTCGTTTTTCAACTTCAACGACAGTCAGCTGTATGAAGCTCGGTATTATCATGCATTTGAAGAAAAGAATCCTCAATGGCTGGAACATAAAATATTACTCGAATATTCAGTACTTCATCCACAGGACCAAACTATCAATCCGCATGATTAACAAATCTATTGTGTGTGCACCTGATACCACAGTCCATATTCTCAATCCATTTTCTTTTCATTCTTTTTCGAAAGAATGGTGTTATTTCGAGCGCCTTTGCCCTCCATCTTCAAATATGATTGAAGTCACACACCAAACCTATCAATTAATAGAATTTGACCCGAAGCACTTTGCATATGACGTCGAACGATGCTTAATTTCGATTCATATGGTTAACGGAGTATACACCAAACCTATCAATTAATAGAATTTGACCCGAAGCACTTTGCATATGACGTCGATCGATGCTTAATTTCGATTCATATGGTTAACGGAGTATACACCAAACCTATCAATTAATAGAATTTGACCCGAAGCACTTTGCATATGACGTCGATCGATGCTTAATTTCGATTCATATGGTTAACGGAGTATACACCAAACCTATCAATTAATAGAATTTGACCCGAAGCACTTTGCATATGACGTCGAACGATGCTTAATTTCGATTCATATGGTTAACGGAGTATACACCAAACCTATCAATTAATAGAATTTGACCCGAAGCACTTTGCATATGACGTCGAACGATGCTTAATTTCGATTCATATGGTTAACGGAGTATACACCAAACCTATCAATTAATAGAATTTGACCCGAAGCACTTTGCATATAACGTCGAACGATGCTTAATTTCGATTCATATGGTTAACGGAGTATACACCAAACCTATCAATTAATAGAATTTGACCCGAAGCACTTTGCATATAACGTCGAACGATGCTTAATTTCGATTCATATGGTTAACGGAGTATACACCAAACCTATCAATTAATAGAATTTGACCCGAAGCACTTTGCATATAACGTCGAACGATGCTTAATTTCGATTCATATGGTTAACGGAGTATACACCAAACCTATCAATTAATAGAATTTGACCCGAAGCACTTTGCATATAACATCGAACGATGCTTAATTTCGATTCATATGGTTAACGGAGTATACACCAAACCTATCAATTAATAGAATTTGACCCGAAGCACTTTGCATATAACGTCGAACGATGCTTAATTTCGATTCATATGGTTAACGGAGTATACACCAAACCTATCAATTAATAGAATTTGACCCGAAGCACTTTGCATATAACGTCGAACGATGCTTAATTTCGATTCATATGGTTAACGGAGTATACACCAAACCTATCAATTAATAGAATTTGACCCGAAGCACTTTGCATATAACGTCGAACGATGCTTAATTTCGATTCATATGGTTAACGGAGTATACACCAAACCTATCAATTAATAGAATTTGACCCGAAGCACTTTGCATATAACGTCGAACGATGCTTAATTTCGATTCATATGGTTAACGGAGTATACACCAATTGACTACGTGAATAATAACTGTTTTGAGATCCCTCTTTTTGGTGAAATAAAGTTTTGCCGCAGAGTGGCATTTTCTGTATTCTCTTGAAGAGCTGTTAGCAGGCTCTAGTGGTTATTTGCTAAAGTGGTACGTTTTTGTCCTTGGACTATAACATTCTTTTTGCTTTATGGAATCAGTTCTACATAACCTTGAAATGATAGTCTTGGCCAATCCCATAACGTGCTTTATATATTTAGTATTTATCCAGATTCATGTCTCCAGTAATACTCAAAACCATGGATCCAGTTAAAGAACGTCATAACATGGCGCCTATTCTCAAAACAAAAGCAGAACTTTGTAAGTGAGGCAGTAAAACTTAGAAGCTTAAAGGAAACCATTTTTGTACTTGCGTCTTTTTTCCGGTTGACATTATAAATATTGCTTTGGACATGAAATCCGCTTTTGATGCTTTGCTATGGATTATTATCTGACATCAGTCGTTTTTAGTGTGTACACTCTATCTCTCTCTTTTGATTTCTCTAAAATCGTATGTTTACCCGATTTCTTTAATCAGTATGTATACTACTTCGTTATCGCTGAAAATCCGTTTAATGACTTAATGCATGGAAGTACGGGAAAATGCTTTAACTATTTTAAGAGAATTAATAAGATAAGGACAAAATAGCGGTTAAAAAAAGACTGCTTTCATGAGTACTGTAAGCCTTTAAATGTTTTCAATCATAAATTTTCATCAAGTTGTTCAGTGAATTGTTGCAGAGATTCTTCTTTACACAAGAAATTGTGACAACTTCAAGTTTTGCAAAAAGTAGTCAATTTACCTGATGAACTTTTGTAATTTACAAATTTTTAAAGATTGTATGAGATATTAATTATAAAAAAAGCATGAAATAGAGAGATTTAACTTATTTACATTCTTTTTAAATTGTAAAAAAAAAAGTTCTTCACGAAGGGAGAGTCATTCAGATTACAAAAAATAATATATTAAAAATCTAAAAATACTGTTCAAATATTTATATCACGATAAGACAAATTAAAGTTAACCAAAGAAAAAAATTCTTTTTTTTTAGTTCAATATTCATTATTTAATGAGTATTAACTCATTATTCAAGCTCTAAATCCCCTTCCGTCAGAGCAGAGCTGTCTTAATTACTCCTTTCGCACCCTCAGCGTGGAAATCAATAGGCTTGAAATACTTTCCCAAGTACAGAGCGGGGGTGGAGGGTCGGGAGGAACGTCTTCCCCCCCCCCTCTTACCATCCCAAAGAAACTAGACGCCACGGCTCGGGATCGATAGCCCAGTCGGAGTATTAAAATATCGTTCATCTTCTGACAAAGGGGTTGAGGAACTGTCCCACCAACAGAACACAGCAGCAGGCGAACAATTTTTGCGGAAGAAAAATCGAAACAAGTACCTTCGGATATCGCACCGGATATATCGCGACACAAGCCTTCCCTTGGATCGGCTGCCATTCATCATAGTCTCCTGCCAGAAACAGAGGCAAGTTGAAAGATTCATCCTCCCCCTAATCGGCTGTTGAAGTTGAAAACCCTGGAGAGTTTTCATGGAGTGTGAATGGGGAGGTGCTTTCTGCCCATCCCCCTATTTGATCCGCACTGATACCATGTGATGTGACTATCTTAAATGGAAATTGAGATGAAAATTCCCCAGAACAAATTTTTCTTCTTCCTTTGTCACACTATGTAAATTTGAAAATTCATACAAAAAATACGGAAAAATTGAGATGTGTGGAAACTTAGGTAACATAAGAAATATATTTTAAAAGAATTTCATATCAAATTTATCAATATTTTTAGAAAATCTACCTTTTTAGTAAATATTAAGTATATTTAAAAACAAAATAAAAATTAAGGAATTTCTTTTTTTTTTCCAGATTCAAAAACATTTTTATTTCTTCGGATTCAGTTTAATGTTAACATTCAGGACTTTGTGGAATCTAAATTTTGTCACTTTAACAGAAAATTCGAGGCAGAACATTTTTGGAGCCAATAATTTTGAGATTGCCTCAAAAGGAATTTAATGATTTCATTAGAAATGTAAAATCTTTAAAGTTTTTCGCAGCCAGCTAAAGAATGGAATTTAAGTTTTGCTTTTAATGAATAAAATTCTACATTTTGTTCTAATTGGCAAATATTTTATTTAAATCTGTGTTTTTTCCTTCCGTTGTTGTTCTATAACCATTTTTAAATAACAATGAAATTACCCTTTCTAATAGAATGCAGAATACTTCTTAATGATAATACTAGTTTGGTTTATGTAGCTCAACTATCATTTTATTCAAACGCGTTCTAATTAGACCGTAACCTACGTAGGTTTTAAAGTAAAGTGGTTTTCGAAGCACTACAAACATCAAAACCCAAGCCGGATTCGAGCCCTTGAACTATTGAATCGAAGTCAAGAGTGCTAAATATTCGACCATCCTCTAATATTCTAAATATTCGGCTCATAATAGAATGTTCTTAAGGACAGCCAAAATGGAATTAAATATTTTCATTTTATTTCATTAATCACATTTTAATGTCATTAGTATTTTAAGATTTAAATAGCGTTTCATAACTTTTCGTAAAATTCTATTTACAATTTGGTAGACAAACTGCCATTACCGTCAATGTCTTTTTTTTATAATGAAAATAAGGCGAGTCAAGTACACGGTTAAGTTGGATTCCCAAAAATAGAAGTGGAACGCCAACGAAACATCCAGCATTAAATCAAGACAAATTAAAATAAGGTTAAAATATAACCAAAAAAAAACATTACTTCGCCTTTTATCCTATCCAAGAACCTTTCATCGGATAATAAAAGTACAGAGCGAACACACAATAAGGCTCGGCAAACAAAACTAAGCCGAGTTCATAAGAAAGGTTGAATATCTTCATTATCGGAGTAATCCCCCGGTTCAGACCGAGATAAGGGAAGGAGGCATCGATTGGACGCTGCATTCGTCCTCAATGCAGCATCTAATGAAGTCTTATTGACGGTGGCCGGCCGAGATGACCTTCCTTGAACCGGTCCACTGCCTGCTTGCCACAAAGGTCAGAGGCTTTCTTCTGCGCCCTTCTTGATGTTGATGGCCTACTAACAAACTTCAGCGCGGAGGAGTGTTCAGCTTCTTTTTTCCGGACCAGCCGATCGAGACGGATATTTCTGCGCCTCCATTGTGCAGCGGCCGATGGCTCTTATGACATGGATAAACGACAGCTAACCAAACTGGGTGTTTATGTATATCAGGATAAAGTGTATATTCTTCTCATGAACTTTCTCGTGCAGTGTTAATGAGTTAAAGTGAAAGCATATTTTTTTATAGCTTTTCCACTGATTTCTTTATTATAAACCTCATGTATTAGTTAACATAGCAATCAATTTTCTTTAATAGTGTTCCTGGTCACATTCTAAAGATTATGTTCGATCTAATTCCTGATGGTCATCGTGTTTCAGTAGTTAAATCAACACAATTCTACAAGAATCAATTTATTAACTTTGTAGAAAAAGGACTGTCATTATGGCATTCTCTCTTAGTATACGTTTTTAAGAATAAGTATTTAGATTTTAAGGTTTTCTCCTTAGGGACATACGCTTACAGTCCATTCACAAAAGCCATCATAGACTATTTTTAATAAGGCATTACTATCTTGCACACATAGAAAATATAAGCAATATAATAGAAAATATAGAAATAGACACGAAATATAAAAAGGTCTTGTTTCCTAAATTAATATTACAATAGACTTATTTAAATTAGTTGATATAATTTAAATATACACACACAAATTAAATGATTAATCTTTATAATTTGTATGTTTATAAGTATTCATATTTTATAAGATCTAAAATTTATTAGATTCCTTTACACATGTAAATATCAGAAAAAGTCGAACCGTCTGATATTTACAAGAGAATCGAACTAAATGCTGATTTGAATTGACTAGACAAGCCAATGTGTTAGGTCTTTTTCATAGTTAAGATTAACTTTTATAATTTAAAACTAAAAAATTGAGACTATTATAAATCTTTTTCATATAGTTATAACTAATTCATTTTTTATAATTTATTGCTTTTAAACCTAGCTAAAATTAAAATAAATCTAAAATACAATTTTTTTTTTAACTAGATGGTATATGAAGTGTAAAATGTGTTCTTCATATATCTAGTTACTTCAAAAATGACACTTTTATATCCTGTAAGCGAAATAAATCTGCCAGTTTTCCAAACAGCTAATACTAAATATTATTTATTTATTAAATTGCTTATTTATTAAATATTAATATAACATAGTATTAAGTAATAATCAAAATAGGCAATTCGTAGTAAATTATTAATTACATTGGCGGAGTTAAATATTAATAATATTTGTGTATATTTATGAAAATATATAATTTTTGATGAAGCGCGAGCGGAATAAGACAAGCCGAATATAGACTTAATAATAAGAATAAATTAATAGCATTTATTATATTTATAGTAATGAATAATCAATTATTTGGTCATTAATTATTTATAGAGAAGTCTTGTGCAAATTAATCAAATAGTACTTTTAATTTCTATTGTTATTTCCCTTATTTGTCAAAAACAGCATTAAAGAAAATTGAAAATTAATCATTTTTGACATAAAAAAGCCCATTTTGATTAGATACACTTTCAATATTATATCACTTCGTAAATATTCAAATTAGCAAACAAATAATTCACAATAAACCTCTTTCATACCGACTAGATAATGACATTGTTTTTGTTACATTTAAGCAATTAATACAAAATTTCATCATATGCTTTTATAAGACAACTATGCATATAATTAAAATACCACGGCTACCAATAGAAAATAATAATTTCCTTACAGACGTCGTTAATACAGGCAACGATATCTGTAATTATACGACCTATTCTGTCCGAATGCAATAAGCATTTATAATTAAACACCGCCATAACTTCCCTTTCGAAGGAATGGATCCTATTATTCATATCGCTCCTAATAACTTACTGATGCATATATCAATCAGATGGACAATGATTATCTATTCGATATTTCATTTCAATGACTTCATATAAATGATTAATGAAGGATTTCGCTTAGCCAAGACATTAGAAACTTAAAATTCATCAATGAGCATTATAGTTGATGGCGATTATTTTGACGATACGATTATAAATTGGTTGGATTATTCAAGTAATGCTATGTCTCGAATGACAATGAAACGTCGTGATTTTCCATTTATTGTTGGGATGGAGTACTAGATAATTTTCTGCGCGCTGGACAATTGCCCGCGTCTCTCACAGTGAATGGAATCCGAGAGAAAGCAATCACAGCTTGGTAATTGGGTCTGTGTGCCTAGGCTATTGTTCGAAATGTGAGAATCATTTATGTAAATTGTTTATTACTCAATCACACATACATAGGAAATTTAGAAACAATTTTTAACTTGAATAGGTTGTTGTTGTTACTTATGACACTTGGACAATTCAAGCTTGTTCTGCCGACGGTTATGCGAATTTAAGTCAGTAAGACGCGTCTTTCGTTTCACCGGAGCACCACGAAGGTGAAAGTACGACTTTACTACAAACTCTTCCGATAGATGGCACTACCAGAGGATCCGGGGCCGTGGTAGCCTATTGGCATCCGGAAGGGCGGGGTTCGATTCCCAATGCAGCCAAGGACCCACCGAGTACATGCGATGTACGTGCTCGTTAAATCTGTGGAATCAAAAGTCCTGGGGACGGACATTGAGAATTAAAGAGCAAAGACGTACTTACACCTTCGTGGTGCTCTGATTTAAAAAAAAAAAAAAAAAACAAAAGACGCTCCCTATTGACTTAAATTCGCATAGCCAAGGCGTAGCGAGCTTGGCTTGTCCAAGAGTCATAAGTAGCAACAACACAACCAGAGGATCCATTCCCTCAATTTTGACATTGATCTGGCGGGAGAGGAAATTTTCTCCAGACCATTACGCCCTTGGTAACTGCTCAACAACCGACCACAGGACTATTGACTTTACAGATTTAACGAACACGCATATCGCATGTACTCGGTGGGTCTTTGGCGGCATTGGGAATTGAACCCAGCCTTCTAGACGGAAGGTCGATGACCTATCACTGGGCTACTACGACTCTAGCCATATTTCATCTGCCAATATTTCAGCAGAAATATAATTGGAAATTAAACAGATCTGTGCAGGTCTATTCACTACAGATTACACATTATTATTAAATCCCTGGGTTCTCAACAGCAATTGTCTACTCTTCCAGTTTTGCAAATACATATTGAAGTAATTGGCAAGTATATTTGTCTTTCTTTAGTACTCTAAAAATATACATTTTCATGAGTTCTCCCTTCGTTGTCCTGTCAATACTCTGACATAATACTGTAATTATTTTGCAGTTAATATGTACTCAGTCGACCGCAATTACTTCTTATCTTCCATCATTTTGCTGGTGATGTATTTCTTCCTGTCAATCTTACAATTGTTGCGCGAATTTCTTATTGTTACTTATGACTTTTGGACTCTTTGGCTCCACCCTAACGGACGGATGGCCGATAACCAAACCATTAGCTTGGCCCTTTCTTGAATAGCAAAATAACAAAGAATTTGGGTTTAATTTAATATATTTTTTTCATTTATAGCACATTAAGTTTATGACAAAAGACGAAGCCATGCTTTTGATTTTAAATTAAACATTTATAAGTAGTATAACTTTTGCTAAAGTGAATATTTAAGTAATCTGGTTCACGCATGATGTAACCTAATAACGAAAAATTATGTCTGGGATAAAGTTTACTGAGGGTTAGTTCAAATTGTTAATCGATGTAAATTTCTAATACACAATAAATTATAAATTAAAAGTGATATTATGAAGGCAAGAGGTACTTGTTCCCGTCAACAATATTAAAAGTTATAAAAAATGATCCGCAATTAATTTTTCAATTTTTTAATAATAACTTTTGTTGCAAATTTATTATCAGAAAGACACTTACACATACAAGATTTTTTTCGAAAACAAATTGAAAAAAAATTGTAGGTCATTTCAAGATCACATTTTCCACTTTCAGAATAAATTCCTCTAGGAATTACGACTTACAGTGGAATCTGATTTCACTACAAAAATCCACATATGAAACGGGAATCGAACCCACGTAAAATTAAACTGAGGTCAGAACATCAATTACTTGCGACGACATATAATTCTATGAAATTAAAGTTGAAATAAGATAAGCTCTATTTTTAAAATGACAGTTCAATTCGTCAGTTTAAATTTCTCAATATAATTTACATATGTCGAACAATTTTCGTGCATTTCTACACCATTTGAAGTATTTAGAATCAGTTCAGCTTAAGCATTTGGCAGTTTTTGATAATTATCAAACGGAACCTTAGCTGTGATGTATGCAATGTATCGAGACTATAAAAAGAATATTAACCTTTATCCTTTTTAATAGCAGCGGTCTGCGAGCTCATTTCATTAAGCGTGCGCAAAAATCGCGATACAAAGCAGCCATTGCGCATGTGATCCAGTTAAGAAGCGAGAACTAGTAGACACGCAAGAAGGAAAAGAACTTTCAATTATTCTTCCTCGCCTTGTGTTAATGGTGCAGGGGGGCATGACAAGGAGCTACGGTCGGACGCTTCCGATAATGGCACATATTTAAAGAGTGATTCTCCTACAATATGGAAGGAAGCCACGACGGAAACTGCACGACAATGAAAATGTCATTTACATTTGGCCGCTTCTTCAACTACTTTGCAAAGTTGGGTGCACGAAATTAGGAGATGGCCTTTTCAAAAATAAGTTGCGCAGATAAAGTTTATGAAACATTGTTGTTTCTTTATCTGACAGCGCCAAAAAAGTAGTAAATTCAATTCAAACCCAATTACCCTAATTAGGTTCAAATATAGATTATTAAAACAATTATTGAAAAAGTATTAGAAATTAGAAAACTTATCGTAGAATTATTAAATTGTAATTTAACTAGTAAAATGACATTTTTTAACCAAATGTATTAAAACTGATTATACCTATTTAAAATTTTCAAATTTAGTTCGGTTGTTCTTTTGACGTCTTTTTCTTTCACACGCCCGATTCATAGACTATCAACAGTTTTGAGAAAGTTCCGAACTACGTCAAACATTTTACCGAAACACTGCGAGCATCCAAGCCCTAAGGTGGATATCAAACCAACAAACTGCTGATTTTTTTAAACTACGCCCGTCTGCATATTTTTAGGCGAATGTCTTCTTGCAATTCAGCATAAAGCAGAACTTTTATGAGGAAAAGCAAACATGAAGGGAAAGCAAACAAAAAAGATATTTCCCATGCATTTGCCCTGTCAGCCAGGCCAGATTTGAATAAGGGGAACCTGTACATAATCATGTCCAATGATACCTCTAATACGCACCACACCTTCCATACAATGGAGGAAAGAAAGTTGAGCATGCCTCTGGCCGTCTACAGGCAAGCTCAGGATTTATCAGGCAACCTTCTAAGAGTATGCATTTATTTTTGGTAGAATTTTATCCCTGAGAATAGTCTCTTGGCTTTTCGAAAGGACAAGGTGGATTAAGTTTTGAAGCATCTTTGGCCAATTTTTCGTCTTGTTCATTGCCTTGTACGTCCCAATGGGAAGGAATCCAACCTCATTCTAAGAAATGTGTCAAATGGCTTGTATTTAGTTTCGAGTTCTGATATCTAAGAATTATAGTCAAAATTGTTTTAATTGTAGCTAGAGAATCTGTGAAGATAACATGGTCGTGGTAGCCTAGTGGTTAGGGAATCGGCTCTCCTTCCAGAAGAGCTGGTGCTGCCAAAGACCCACCAAGTACAAGTGATTTATGTTCTAGTTAAATCTGTGGAATCGAAAGTCCTGAGGTCAGTCGTGGAACTGTTTCCATGAGTGTAATGATCTGGAGAAAATTTCCTCCCACTCCAGATCAAAGTCAAAATTGAGGGAGTGGATCCTCTAGTGGTGCCATCTACCGGAGGAGTCTTAGATCAAGTCGTACTTTCACCTTCATGTTGCTCTGGTTCATCGAAAAACGCACGCTTCTGACTTAATTTCGCTTAGGCAGTGGCTGGCGAGCTTAGTTTGGTCAAGAGTTTTTCTAACACTGAAGAAGTTACAGGTGTAGGCTTAAGCACCAGCCGCACCAGAAGAAGATGAGGCAGATTCATCAGTATATGCATATAACTAATTTTGACCCGAATATCTCATTAAATGGTAGCAAGAATGAAAGACCTTTTCTTCCTTCAAACCCAAATTTTGCTCATTTGCCGGCAGAATTAAGTTCTGTTTAGCTATAGCGAAATTCATAACTCGGAAAAGCAGGTGACTTAAATGTGAGATTAGGAACATCAAAAGTCCTCAGGAACTCAAATAGAAATTTTAAAAACTTGAATCTCGTATCAGAAAGAAAATGTAAAAAAATATTTATCAGTTTTTATAATGAAATTTATCAAATGAGCTAATGTTATTAAATCGAGTCACTTTATAGTTAAAATGACACCAAAAGCAAATTAGATCTGATAACGATAACGTTTTGCATACGAGGGTTCATTCAATTGGTACCTACAACTCAGTTTTAATTTAAGACATAATTAATATCCGCTTCAAGTTTAAAATCGAACCCAGAGCTGTTGAACTGACGCAAGACCTTTGACTGCAGCATCTCTAATGACGGTTTCGCAAATGTATGAAAATTTGGCATGTAAAAAATTGCGAAACATTTAAATTACGAAAATTTAAATAAAAAAGACTTTTATGCTAATTAATATTAAATTGATATATTTATCATTTTTAATTTCTTTAAATGAATTATTATTCCTTTTATGAGGCTCTAAGATTTTGAAACGAAATTAACTAAAAATTTATTACTTTAACACACCTTAGAATATTCCGTTTGAGAAAATTTAAATATTCTGAATAAAATTCAGTTTTTTAAAATTCTTATATTTATAATATTTTCTCTTAAAAGATAGTTTTCTAGAATGATTCTCGTTGATTATATTGTATTCTGTTCAAAATGAGAACTTTTTCACTGGCATTCTAAACAAAATTTATAGAACTATTACTTTTAAATTACTTAATAAAACTGAAAATGAAACTTGGGATGAAGCTATATTTCATTAAATGAAAACAGAAAATACTTTCACATTTTATTTTTCTACAAACCAATAAGTTTCCTTTAGAAATTGATCAATGTAAATAACAAAGTAAAATTAAAATAGAATTTGAAAATTTATGGATAGAAAGGATTAAATTCAAACTTTTTTATAACAATAAAAATTGTTTTATTTTATTTAATTTCTTTTATATTGAAGAAAATTTTAAGAAAATTCAAAAATGGATATTTTAAATATATCAGACAAAGTAAAAAATTCCAAATGTTATCCAATTATCTTAAAAGAAACCAAAGTCTATATATAAAAACCATTTTCTTTGTATATCAGTTAATACATATTTTTAGCAAAATATTTATCATATTTTACAACACTATATTTTTTCACTAATATCAATTGTAAAAAAAAATTGTTATTAAAAATTTTTTTCTATAAATTTTCTTCAACTGGAATCTACAATTTAAATTCGATTTTGAACCTCATTCAAATGAAGTAGGAATTGAACTCGTAAACTATTAGATATAGAACAAAATATAAAAACATATATTCCTATACACATGCATAGTAATATAAAAATCATTAAGGGTAAATTATAAATGCAAAGAAATTTTTGCCTTTAGTTTACCTCGTTGATGAGCAACAAAAAATCTTATTTTAAGCATTTTGTTGCTAAAAAGATCACTTGTACCGAAAATAACTTTTTGGATTATAAAAAAGAAATAAAAATCAGTACTTACTGCCTAATTTTTTTCAGTGGCTGTACAATTTCATTCTGAAAAATTAAATTAATACTGTAAATACATTAAAATTAATACAGTACAAAGACAATCAAAATATAAAAGTACAAACAATTAAAAGTTGTAAAAAAATAAAACTATATAAGCTAAGATTTTATTGGAAATTTCTTGAATAAAAAAGTATAACATCTAGACTTTATTTGTATAAAAGTATAACACGGTAAAACTGAAGTTAATTTAAAAACCTCTGCAAAAACATAAACAACTAAAAATCAATGTTTTCCAAATGGCACACCATTTTAATTAGTCAACGCTTTAGCGTTATCAAGTATTTATCAGGAGTATAACAAACTTTACTTTTCATTTTTCTAAGAGGGAAGAATAAAAACTATTGGAATACGAGTTTGTAAGCAGATTAACGAAACTCTAATTAAAAACAAACACTTCCCTCATCAAATTAAGAGCTGCATTTGTCAACTTGCTCCGAGTTGCAGTTTCTCTTCCGTTGTCAGAGGGTCTCGTTTGTGGATTAAGTGTACACAAATGTTTTAGTCAAGAAAAACGTTTACCAAATTGACTTTTGGGGATTCATTAATATTATGTACGAGAGACTCGAGAGCTTGATCTTCCCAAGCGCCTTGCACTTGACAGAATAAAAATTTATGGCTAACAAAAATTATAATCTTTATTATCTTTTGATTAAATTCTGTCAAGATTAAAATACTATGGAGAGAGAATGGTGCTCATTAAGAAAGCTGTGGATGAAGTGATGGGATATTTTCTATGAGCTATTTGCTATCTAGGAAAAAGGCTATTTAAAAAAAATTAAGTTGCTATCATGGCGTTTGAAAACCTTGATATAATTCTTTATGTGAATACGTCGCATGACTGGGTCACAAAATTATATAAGCTTCGAAATATTTAGATTTATTAGGTTGGGGAATACGTTCGTAGCGTTTTTACCAAAGACATTTATTGAAACCAAAAATAATTATATCAATATGTTAATCAATTATATATTCGCCGTTGCTGTTTACAACATCTTCCCACCTCTCGACCCATTTGTTGATGCCGTTCCGCCAAAAACCGCCTGGTCTGGTGTCAAAGAAGTTGTTGCGCCAGTTTTTAAGGACCTCTAGGTACACTAGGAAATGCTCGAAAAGAATGCCACAGTCAACAAGCAGTTCTACATTCTCCCCCAGCTACACCGCGTGAATGAGGCCATCGACTGAAAAGACCTGATCGACATGGTCAAAGCATACTCCTTCACGACAACGCCAGGCCCCATGTTGCACAAGTCGTCAAAGCCACATTCCAAGAGCTCGAATGGGAGGTCCTTCAGCATCCGCCGTATTGGCCGGACCTTGCACCGAGCGATTACGATCTTTTCCGCTCTTTGTTAAACCATATGAAAAGCGTTACCTTCGATAACAAAGAGGTCCTCTTAAAAACAGCCTCAACAACTTTTTTTGACATTAGACTAGGCGATTTTTGGCGGAACGGCATCAACAAATGGGTCGAAAGTTGGGAAGAGGTTCTAAAAAGTAACGGCGAATATATAATTGATTAGTTAATTGATATCATTGTTTTTTGTTTAAATAAAATTCTTTGATAAAAATGCCACGAACTTATTACCTAACCTAATAATAAAATAGATTTTCACAGATTTTTACTATCCATTTATTTAATAAATAAATGTTATGATAAAAAGTTACAAAATAAAATGTTATGATATGTAGTAAAAAATATAAATGTTATGATAAACAGCTTTGACTTTGTCCTAGGAAAGAGAATCGAATGTAATTAAGCTAAATCAGATGTGATCATTTCAAACCAATTAATTTTAACTGATTTTGTTTAGTTGTGTAAAATATATGTGTGAAACTACCCAATGTCTTTCTTTCTTACACACAAATCAAAACTCGCATTTCTATTCTAAACTATTGATCACACCCCAATTTGTATAAACATAAACATTAAAATTTAATTGCGTAATAATATGCTTTAGTGATTATCTTGACTATGATGAAAACTTGTTAATAAAAGACACTTAAATTAACAAACGAAGTAAATTTATTTTTAAAAATGCTCCCACACACACATTTTCTAAGAATTTCCTTATAACTAGAAATAAAACAAATGAACCTTTCTTTAAATTTATACAAAAGCGAAGGAAAAATATCTTGACTATGTTGAAAACTTGTTATTAAAAAACAGTACATTAAAATTAACAAACGAAGTAAATTTATCTATAAAATGTCCACACACATATTTTCTAAGAATTTCTTATAACTATTTAAAGAAAATACATCAATCTTTCTTTAAATTTAAACATAAGTGAAGGAAAAATAGGCTTTAGTGATCATTACTGTGCTGTGAAACATTTTTGACATTGTAGTAGTAGCATAAATTGTTTTTCAAGTTAAAAGTAAAAATATATTTATATAAAATTATATAAAAGAAATGTATAATAAATGACAGCATAACAGACAGAATTGCATTCACGGGAAACATAAATTTCATGGGCTAGCAGAATTCAGATTCATATATTCAAAAATATTTTCTGTTCGGTAAGAGACAAATTTCATATGCAATGAGAATCTGAAATGTTAATTTCATAGCATGCAGAATTTCAAAATGCACTGAATGCGAGGAAAGTAATTCAGTTTGCGTATAAGCGTAACTGTAACTGCAATTATACCGTGCGAATGCGTGCTGATTTCTATGAGAATATAAGAGTTATTTAAAATCAACATATATAAAGCCATTTCAAAAATTTTTAGCAAATTTTTTAATATAATTACTTTTACCATTATTCAATAGCTATGAAAATAAAAAGAATTTTTGTAACTATTGTCAAATTAGGGGAATTAATTCAAACAACCTTTCACCATAATTTGCAATATATTATACTTCCATATAATTTAAAAATAAGTGGTTGCAATTTAATTTCTTATTTTAATAGTAATAGATTCTCATAAAAATTTAATTACTGGAATATGTATAAAATTAATTTCCCTTTTCTTTTACTACTAATGTTTGAATTTATCGATGTATTCTAAAATAATTAAACTTATTAAAAAATAAATTGTAAAGCTAATACTTTTATAAATAGAAAATTCATATTAATATAACAGTTAAATTTTTATAGGTATGTATTTTTATACACGTTAAATAAGCTTTTGGAAAAAAATAAGCAAATTAAAAGAATAGAAAAATTTAACACGTGACAAACATTTAATTTCATATATGAAAAAAGATTATACTTAAAATGTTTAGTAGCATTATGAAAGAGAAAAATTTTAAATTATTCATCAATCCTTAAATATATTCATACTATAATTTCAATGAGTAAATCAAATCAGAAAAAATATACATAAAAGTGATTTAAGTAGATCACGTATCAAATAAAATATTCGGTGTTTGATAAAAATTATATATTTATCAAAATAATTCCTTGAAAATAAAAGCTAAATAATTCAATGATGACTTATCGTTGTGTTTTTATTCATAAACACTATTAGAATTTGAAATAATTTCAACTTAATGAAATTATTAAATCGTCGTATCAATTGGAATTTTCTTTAGTATTTCACAAACCAAATACTAAATTAAAATAGGAAAATAGCAGTGTAATTTTAATGAATTTTTAACTTTATATTAATCTAAATACATAACGATGTTGAAATTTTGGGACTTAAGAAAAAGCAAACGTTGAAAATATTGTTAATCTCAATATGTCAATATTAATTTCTCGCATTAGTATGATATTTTAAAATTATTTTGATTTAAAAATTGCAAAATTTTAACAATTGTAAGGCAAAACCTTTAATATAATACTTTTTAAAGCCTAGAGGAAACGTTTACACGGCAGTCTTAAAATTATATAATTAAACATTTTTTTATTAAATTTAATTATATTTAAGAGTTTCAAATGAGAAAAAGAGGAGAAATTACTCTTCAATCTTAAATTTATCCACTTATAGAATTCGCGATTAAAGGAAAGAAAATAGATCAATAAATAAATACTAATTCTACTTACAAACATTTCTCTATTAATAAAAGTTAAAGGAAAATACACACGAGGGCATTTCATTCAAACTTTGCAGAATTCTTAATCTAAATTTTCAGAAATTTTAATTTATTCTATATACAAAGTTCCCATATAATATTTCTTCCCATTAAAAAATTTAATTTCAGAAACAATAAATCTGAAAATTGATTAAGTATTTATTGCTTCAATTATTTATTAAAACGATTTACAAATGAATCAATATAGTTCTATTTAGCATTTTTATATTTTATAAAGCACTATATCATTACAGTGCTTTTGCAATTAAAACTACAGTTCACGGGAATATTTAATGCTTGTTGTCTTCTCAGTAACATTACAGCATTTACTATGACATTTATTGAGTTAAGGCTGAAATCTTGAACTCAGTTCCTTAAAATGTTAGAGATAGAACTACAGAATGAGATTTAACAATGCGAGTACTATAGTACCAAAAAATTTATCATGCAAATGTTTGAAAATGCGAGTAAAAGGAAAATCTAAAAGTACAAATAAATTCAAAAGAAAAATATTTATATGAGCAACTTTCCAAAGCGGAATATACATAGGTTTATTTAGAAATTATACAGAAAAAAGTAGTTAAATTTAAATTATATATATATATATATATATATATATATATATATATATATATATATATATATATATATATTTGAAATTACTTATAAAAATATATACGATTAAATGGAATTTAATAATGAAGCTATTTAAGATACGTTTCGTACGTTATTTTAATCGCATTGATAAAAACGTTTTTTTTAATGAGTTTACCACAACTTCACCACAATATGCAGTATTTATTCAATACAAATATGAATTTAACTTTAGTTATATTTACATGAAAATTATTTAAGGTATGATATTTTGATAATCTTCTAGCACTTAAATAATACTATCATACGAATAAACAGCATGAGTTAGGAAAATAAACAAGTTTCAAATTTGCAATGTCATTTTAAATTAAATCAAATATTGCAAATCTTGAAACAAATATTTTCATAGTAAATAATTTCCTATAATAGATATTTTCCATTTTCAGATTAAGTGATAAGACAAAGATTAAAGTCTTATCATTTAACAATAATAAAATATCTTCACTCATCATTACTTCCGCGTTCAATTGAATTAAACCTGTTGCCGAAAATAATTACACATATTCTTATTAAAATTAACAAATAAAAATTTAACTGGAAAACTATTTTGAAGTCTAAATTACTAATAAAAAAAACTTTATCTGAAATCAGAAAAAAATGCATTTGCTAAATTTTAAAATAAGTTCATTTATATTAAAGGAATAGGAGTTCAGATATTTTTTAAAAGATTTAGTTTCAAAATAATGTACCATTAATAACTTGAATTGTGGAAAAGATAATTTATATTAATGTTTATGTTAATATTAATGAGAGAAAAATTCGTTGGATAAATTTATGCAAGTGCTCCAGGTAAAATTTTATATTATAATCATATAAAGCAATTTATTTAAAATGACCATTTCAGAAGTAAAATTGATTATAAACTGGAAAACAAACCATAAAGTTTAAAATGTGTATAAATCTCCACGTTAAATATATATAAAATTTGAGTAAATTTTAATCTAAAATACAAATTTAATTTCAAAACGCAAAAATTGTTTTACGATTATAAAGCTATAAAGTCCGAAAATAGCGATTGGAAAATGGGAATAAAATTGGATTTTTTTCTGACTGAATCGGGAAAACATTCAAAAGATATGTTTTTTTATAATGATATATTAAAAACATGATTAAATAAAAGGATTTACAAATTACACCGCATTTTTAAGACAAAAATAACTTTTCTACCCTAATTTCACAAGTTTCATTCATTATTCCTAACCTCTATCACTTCCATCTATAACCCAGCCAAAGCATCACTTCCAAAGACTTCCTCTAGTTGGAGCAACTTTCATGACATGTTCATTTAAGAGCTGGTTTCGAACACACATTCCATTCGAAAATTTTTCCACCACCCTCATATCTTTCCTCCTTAAAAGAGCCCCCACCCCCTCCTCATTAGTCAAAATGGCATAAGTAATAGAGCTCTTAGCTTTAAAGAGGGGGGGGGGAGCTCCTTTTCGCCAAAAGGTTAAGGTTGAGAATTTTCGCAGCAAACTCTCTCCTTAACCAATTCTCTCCAAGGAATTCCCAGATCCCAAACAATGGTTGTTTATTTGCGGTGCTTTGAATATTTCAGAAGTTTCGGTCGCACAACACAGCCTCTTTCCTCCTTTTTAATAAGGAAGTGAAGAGCAAGGAAATGGATTTATGCGTCATGAGGTTAGGGGAAGGGGGCGGCAATTAGAGGTTTCTCTTCCCCCATGGATATGAACTACTACAAAAATGAATCGAAGTGGTTTCGGATAGAAGAGTCGAGGATTTTACGCTTAGCAATTATTCCCTTCAAAATAAGAGAAGTTATTTGCAGCTAGGTGTCTGTATTTGCGATCAAGGGAAGGCTTTACTGCTTAGGAAAACGGTCTTTTTTAAGTTTCATAGACCTCGAAGATTCTCTAATGTTTAAGCGTTTCCTTCAAAATGTTTAAAGCAACTGTAACTCATAGAAATTATTCATTTTACCCCATTCCTATTTGTAAATGCATAGTTTTAAAAGAAAAATAATAACGAAATACTAATTATTAAAGAGATACTAATTACTAAAATGATTTGGTTTGTCCATCTACTGTTACTTTCTTTGGGCGAGAACTAATATATAGTTACTATAGGATTTACTGTTTAAAGTAAATTCCAAACTATTATCAGATTTGCCCAAAGGGGTAAACTAGACGACGAATTGTTAAAATGAAAACAGTGACATTCAACCCCCAATAATTTGCTGAGAATAAAATGCAAGGTATCTTAAAAACAATTCTGGCCTTATGATTCCACCAACAGAAGTCTGAATATGTAAGGGCTTTTTTTTCTCAAGAGAATACCAAAATAAAAGACTAGTTATTGAAGATTTAAAATTATAAGTTTTTACTTAATAAGTCTTAAATCGGAAATGATTGATTTGTCATTCTTCGGTAATTTTTTACACTCTATAGTTTATTCGTCCCGAACCTATAATTTAAAGTTAATTATAAACTACTTGAAGCATCTACGCCTAATGTAGGAATCGAACTCACGAACTGTAGAACTGCCAATTCCAAGAATGAATATAAGAGATGGTATACATATTAACAAATGTATTCACTATATTTTTTTATATTAAGATTATAGTTATTTACATATTAAAATCCAAAATAAACCAAAATTAAATTTTCAAAATGTTTAAAAATAATAAAAATTATATACAGTTAATTTTAAGATATTATTTATGTGAGGTCGATATTTTAAGTTGATCTGTCACATATATTAAGATCCTCAATTTCATTGGAAATGAAGATTTTACGAGCTGATGCATTTGCAATTGCACGTGCCATAGGAAATTTCTCTTGGAACTGTTTTAACGTTTATAAATAAAATGTTAGCATAAAATTGAAAAAAAATCTGCAATATACTTATATGCAACGACACGGATTTTTTTAAAACCATTTTTGAATTTGTAAACGATTCATCACTGTGTTCATAAATCTTTCAATTGTAAAATATTTTATGCTTTTTATTCTTATTTTTATTTACGTAATTGACTTGGGACGATTAAAACTAGCAAATATTTAGGAAATAAAAAAATCCTTCTTCAAATTTAAGATGAAAATTTATATTTTTAAAACAAGTTTTGAACACAGAAATTCATCCTAGAAATATTTCTGATAAGAATCATGGAGGTGGTAAAATAAAAGAGGATTTGAACACAATTAAAAATCATTGATCAGACTAAATCTTCAAATAAAAACCTTAAAAATTGGTAAATTGTGAAATACATATACTTATGAAAATGACTTAAATTTAGAATTAGCGCTTAATATGTAAAAGCAAACAGGAACTTCGTAATAAATATAGGGAAGTATTTCGGTACACACACTTACAAGGTTTGGTTTGTTTGTCGCTCAACGGTCATTTTTTGCACACGAGGGCTAATTAGACTGGGACTTACGGTTTAAAGTGGATTCCGAACCACTACAAACATCCATGCCCAAGGTGGGATTCGAACCCACGAACTGTTGAACCGAAGGCAAGAGCGCTAACCATTCGGCTGCCAGCTCGGCCACACTTACAAGGAGCTATGAAATCAGAAGAAAATACAGCGAAAAATTAGTAAAACATTAGGGAATTATGAAACTAGATTAAATTTTAATAGTAGATTCGGTGTAGTAGATTTTACTAGTAGACATTAGTACCTATTTTACTAGTAGATTTTACTAATAGACAAATATAAAACATAGATGTCCGAAGGGGGATTCGAATCCACGAATTGCTGATTTAAAGTTGAGAAGTAACCTTCTGTTTGCCAAATAATAATCGAATAAAACGATTAAACAAAGTTAACAATATATAAGAATACGTATTGAATAAATTTTATACACAAAAGGGGAGCTAAGCCTCGTAAACTCGTTTGTTTGTTTGTTGGAACTGATTCCGTGGACTCAAGCCTTCTCTGCAATTACAGACGTCCTTTGTGACAGAAAGAATCAGACGAACGATTTTTTTCCGAGCAGCAATAGCGGCGTCAATATTTTCCATTTTGCCGGCTCCTCACTTTATATATTATCCTACGTGCGCTGGAAACTGCGCATTGCACATCATTTGCATAGCTACGTAAAAGGTGCGTGTATCCTGAAATTTGCATAATTTTCTCGCCACTTCTTCTTGGTGTTGCATTTTCAAAGACTTTATATTGACAATATATATATATATATATATATATATATATATATATATATATATATATATATATATATATATATATATATATATATATATATCGTTAAATTTAAGGCAATGTCAGTAAGACAATATGAGAAATGTAAAAATAAAGACAAAAATCATTACCTAGTATTAAATTAATAGTGTTGTTGAGGAACGAAAAATTTAAAATGAATGAAACAAAAGTTTGGACGAGTTGTGCAAATAAATGGTGATAAGATGCAATGTCAAAAGAAAAACAAAAAATAAACATCCGTTTTCAAAAGACGAAAGCATAAGTATGATCCACTTTTTAAATATTTTTAGACATTTTTCTAAATAAAAGCTGACAATATGAAGAAAATCAAATTCTTACTTTAAAAAAGTGATCAAAAACTATTGAGCACCATTTTCTTCTGTTATGATCGATGATGAATCAATAGATAATTTCATATTGAAAGATATTAAGATTAATTATTGAGATAATTAATGACTTCTAGGATGTAATAGAAAGATAGCCGGATGAAAACCACACTCCATAATTTATTGTAATAAATTATCTCGAAAAAAATCTAAAACAAGTGTTAATTAGCGGAGTACACTCAACATATTTATGGGTGCGAATTCATTATAGATTTGAAAAATTGATCTTCCGTTTCCGATGTGTTTCAACATTTCTATGTAAGAATGAAAATCTTTAAAAAGAGGTCATTTTTCATGTCTCGTGCATTATATGAATATCACAACTGGGATGATTTTGCGAAAAGGTATTTGATAAATAGTTAAAATAATTTTGATTTGCATTCACACTATATGGATACTGTTACATTTTACTAATTAAATATAAGAAGGTCCTCAAAAAGTTTAATTTTTATATCAGAACAGGAAAGTTAAAAGGTATCACATTTATACTTAAATTACTCTTGAATTTAACTTTATACGAAAATTGGACGAACAAAGAATGAGAATTTTTTTTATATCTAAAATAAACTCCGGCACGAAAAATTCAACTCTTACAAAAAGAGCAATTCAAATTTAATATCCTAATTCGAAGACAAAAATTTTGTCATTTTGAAAAAAATGACGAAAATGTTTAAAATAGGATTGAAGATGTCTTATGACAGATTAAGGAAGTTAGGAAAATTAATTTATCCCCACCCTCCACCCATAAATGCTATTCTTTAAAAGGCTTTTCATTTAGACGATTTCCAGTCAAAAAAAGAAATGTCTTTGTAGCTCTGCAGCACCCTGAATGATTGTCTGGGCTATAAAGACACTTTCGCAATAATCTCTTGTCATCGAGAGACTAATGGCTTTGGCATCACTGAGCGGCTTGTCCTCTATTTTGGCGATTTTTATTTCTTTTTCGCAGTCCTGGCTTTTGGATTTCTATGCGATGTCTGCTTACTTCGTCTCTCCCCCAATTGTCGTTTCTTGGCGCCAACAGTTCCATGAAAGAAAAGAATCAGAAAATATTCTAGTCTTCATCAACGGAACCAATTGTTAGAGCGCAGCTTTTGGCTTTATGCGAGTTTAGCGTAAGTTTGTGCTCATTTTCACAATTTTCGAGTTCTGCTGCCAATTTATTTTTTTGCTTATTTAAATAAACAGCTTTTCTAATAACATTACTCGTGTTTATTTTTTTAAAAAAGTATATAAAAGTGTTTAAGATTAGCATAAACACATTTTTTTATACTTTCACATTAACATTTAAGAGTATTCCTTTTTTATTTGTATGTAACTCTCAATCTACTTGTAATTTTCTGTATTTATATTGTGATTTTAGTTTTGCTTTCTTTTATTGTTGTTGTCGTGTGCCAGCTAGGCTGGCAATATGGGGTGCGCTGCTCCACTTTTCCATCTGAACCCTATTTTGGTGTGGAGTCCGACTTCCTCAGTACTCACATGCCATAAAGACCCGTTTATAGGGTAGGCAGCCATTCACACATCATTTATACACAGAAAGGACAAAGACAAGATAGATAGAGATAATACATCCATTTCCGAAATGGGATTCGAACCCAGGATTTCCCTATCCGTAGTCAGGGACTCTGACCACTAGATAGGGTGGTCTTTATTTTACCTTACACATATCAAATATCAAGACTTCAGTATTTTTCAGATCATTAACTTTATTTCCATCAGATACGCTTCGAGAAAGTGTTATTGTCATTAATTTACGCATGTCAAGCCAGGAGGACCATAGGACGACCTACAAACCAATATTTGGAAATTTAATTTCCAAAAAAAAAAAAAATTTCAAATGCTAGCTATTTAAAGGACAACGTTGCAATTATCACCAAACTTACTTTTTAAATAACATGTACTGCATACTAGGAACTTGAATGGTAGTTTTAGCCTCCGTTTAATCCCGTCCGGAGTCAGGAACGCTAACCATTCAGCCATCAGTCGGCTTAATTAATAGTATTAAAATTGCGATTTTAGTTTAAATAAATGATTTTCAAAATAAAACAAAGTATTGAACTTTCATATTAAATACTATATTAGTTCTTTCAAACAATATTTTTTCTTGATTTAATTTACAATTGAAATTTCTGCTTTCTACTATTAAATTTGCATTGTGTTTGCTGAATGCATAGCATTCACAAATACCAAAAATGTACACAACAGCATAATTTTCAAATGCTTGCTTTGAAACATCATCACTGGGATAATCAGTTTTAATAATTTATAACAATTTTAAACCATTAGATATAAAAAGGAACATCCAACAGAAAGTTCTGTTTTAAGGAGCAGCGACTGCTTTGTTGGAACTTCAAATGAAAACAACGAAGCGCACATTTCGGCAGATTGTTCTCTTACATAAACACACAAAGTGAAAAAAAGATGACGCAGCAAATCGAGTACCGGAAAATTCACTTAACGGCGCACCTGCTTCAGTTCCCATCCATAAACTCCGACATCATTTCACACTTAGGCGCAGGACTTGAAAAATCCCTTTATGCAAATGGCGGGGGCTCTCGGCACCGGAAAAGAACTCGCTGTTGCTTTGAAATCAATTTAACCACTCGGCCCGCAACAAATGACCTCGTTAAGAAGAGAGAGGGAAGGGAGCTCTCGGAGACGACGCAAGCAATTATTTTTAGCGAAAGTGAATTATTAATGCACCATCCTAGTCGCTGCTGAATTATGTCAACAGAGAGCAAACGACAATTTTGACCGACTCAAGTCACACCTGTTCTAGGGTGTTGGATGCTATGTAAGGGGCGCTGCCACGGACGATTTTTAGAAATTTCAAGGATAACTGACGCCTGAAATTTTTTTTAAAAGAAAAAATAATGGGAAGTTTAATTTGGCTTGCTATGACTAGTTTTAGCTGAAATAACTATAGGTTGTTGTTGTTGTCGTGTTTTAACTAGGCTGGCTGGCTTGGTTGGTTGGTTGGGTTTTCTGGCGCAAGGTCCAAAATAGGACAAACTGCGACAATCTTTGATTTTTTATTTATTTATTTTATTTTATTTATTTTTTAATTAAAATAAAGAAAACCCAAGCAACATAAAAATCCTATCAAAATACAAAAAACAGTGTATATAGTGTAAATAAAAAATTCATACTTTAAAAATATAAAACTATTCAGTATATTTTAATTCTAAATAAAATGGAGAAAATCTATTGCTCTTAAGAAGGCAAATAGATTTCTATTTGGAGGTTCTCCCAGTAAATCAAATAATGTTAAAATATCTGTTTTAAAAAAGTGTAAACTAAATGGTTAAAATCTTGACATGAGATTAAAATATGATATATAGTAAATGGTTCATCACACGTTTCACACCATGGATTTAATTCGTTTAAGAACAAATGTCTGTGTGTGAAACGTGTGTGTCCGATACGAAGGCGAGTCAGACGAACATCAGCACTTCGTAACGGTAAGACTGTTAATGTGGTGATATATGGGAATATGGCATACAATTTATTAGTGACCTGCATGTTCCAAGGCTCCTGCCAAAAAGCTTGAGTAAATTTTTTAACACACCTTCTCACATCTAACAAAGGAATGGATGGAAGACAGGAGTAGCTATCTTGGACAAGCTTAGACGACTCTCCTTATCTCGTGAGATTCACTTACAGTGGATCCCTTCCCATGTAGACATTGCGGGTAACGAATTGGCTGATGCCCTAGCAAAAAGAGGTACTGACGAGCCTTTGCTTACTCCGGCGTCTCTTACCTATTCTGAACTATACTCTAGACATAAAGGCCTTGTTCGGTCTGCATTTGCCATTCCCCCTGTGCACCATTGGTACCAGGGTAATCGTCCTGACGGATCTCTATCCCTCCGGTGCAGCAGACTGGAACAAACTACAATAACTCGTTTTCGAAGTGGCCACCTAAGATCATTGGCATTTAACAATAAAGAAAAGAAATTTCCAATTTGCGCTAAGTGTTTCAAAAGCCAAGCAACTCCGGATCATATCCTTGAGTGCTTTGGACTCTATAAAGAAGATCTTCTGGAGCGACCATTATTGGTCATTGATTTCCTGAGAGTGTACAATATCATAGACTTGGTCTAGCGCTGCTAGACAACAGGGATCAGCAACAACAACAACAACATGGAAGAGATGGGCCGGAGGCAGATTTAGCAGCTGCATCAGCCCTCTCATTGCCATCGAGACCTACATGACTTGGGATCCAGCAGAAAATTATGTCATATCCCTTGCTTGACTAGGCTGCCATTATGGGATGCGCTGCTCCACTTTTCCAATTGAACCGTAATTTGATGTGGAGTCCGACTTCTTCATTACACACATGCCATAGGGACCCGTTTCATAGGGTAGGCAACCATTCACAACCCATTCATACAAGGAAAGGACAAAGACAGGATAGATAGAGAAAGTACATCCATGACGGAACCGGGATTCGAACCCAGGACCTCCCTATCCATAGTTAAGCACGCTGTGCACTAGACAGGGTGGGCAGCAATAACTATAGGTACATTAGCATAAATAAGCTATTCAATCCAGTCATTTTCGTATTCAATATTATCGCAAGACTTTTTTTTTATCATAAAAGTGCTTAGTTCTTAAAACAAAAAAAATAAATGATGTGTGAATTTTAATTGAAATATTTAAACCAACTAAAACTAAAGTTTAAAAGTTGATAACTTGAAAAAAATGCAGCATAATATTTTAATATCATTGAAATAATACAGTATTAGATTATAATTCTATGCAAACAGCATTGTAAATTGAACACGTATGTTAGAGTTAAATATTTTACTCGTTATTTCGGGGCAGTTTATATGGAACTAAGAGATGCTGGTTTGTCACTCAACGGTCATTTTTTGTGGGCGAAAATTATTAATCAACACCTGGACTTGCGGTTTGAAGTGGACTCCAAATTTCTACAAACACTTAAACCCAAGATGGGATTCGAACCCACGAACTTTTGAACCGAAAGCAATACCGCTAATCATTCGGTTACCGGCTCGGCTATTAAAATCAAAATTACAGGATAACTAAGCATTATTACGATGAGATGATGGTAATTGTAAATCGTTACAAAAATATTATGAAAAAACAGAGGATTTTTTTTGATCGGCAGTGATTGTGTTCACAAGCTACAAAAGAGAAAACCTGGAAAACACATTAGCACCTCTTCGAAATAAATAATATAATTCGCATTTCCTGATATTCAACAACGGCTGGGATAGAACCCACTCCAACGAAGGCGAGTTTTGGCTGTTGGGTTTATTTACTGCTCGACAGTCATTTTGTACGCACGAGGACTAACTAGACCAATATTTAATGCTTAAAATGGGGATTCTCAAACATTACAAACAAGCTAGTCCGAGGCAGGAGTCGATCCAACGAATTGTTGAGTTGAGCTGACCATTCGGCTGCCGACCAAGCTCCAAGGCCACGGTGAAACCAATGATGTTCGGAACTAACTTTACTTATTGACATATAAGTCATTCATTTTCATTTTAATATTAATTCAGTATAAATAGAATTAATATTAAAATGAAAGTATTGCAACATTTTTAGCCTTCGTCATGTTGCAGTTAAAATCTTCAGAAACAATTTAAATAAAAAACACAATCGCGCAACGAGCTTAAAACATTCGATTTGTTATATTTGAAAGCAATTTTGATAAACAATTTCTAAAATCCCATTAACTTCAGTCGTTAAAGAGGATAGTAAAATAAATCGAGCAAAATTAATTTTAGTCTTAATGGGAAAAGAAGGTAAAATGCGTGGCTTTCCGTTATATCTTTTAGCTAAAAGAATGTTTTTGTGCTTTCAAGAAACTATTTCGTTTTTCTAATCAAACTGTTAATTTGTGTGTGAGATTAATTTAACAGGGAAAAGAATATTCCTTCATAAATAATGATTTGCCCCTATTATCCGCAAGCATTTTAAAGATTTTAACGCTGTGACCCCTTGATTCTTGTTAAGTCTGCGTCAACTTCCCTTAATGAGTTTCTTAATGAACTATAATTTCATTCATGCCAATTGTTATGCGAATTTAAGTCTGTAGGAGGCGTCTTTCGTTTAACCAATGCACCACGAAGGTAAAAGTACGACTTTGCTCTAAACTCCTCCGATAGATGGCACCACCACAGGATCCACTTCCTTAATTTTGACATTCATCTGGAGGGGGAGGAAATTTTTTCCAGCTTATGAAGTAATGCACATATATATACTCTGAATAATAATAGTTTTTTCATAATTTTCGACTGTATCCTGTACTGAACAACGCTTTATCTCAACAAGACACTGCCTTCCATTACATTTATCTGATCATATTTAAACAAATTTATAAGCAATTTTATTTCGAAATTTAAAATCGCATAGAAGTTTATAAGCATAAACATTGCACTAAGTTAAATTGAGGATAGTATCAATTGTGAAAGAACACCATAAACGCAAAATCTTAATCCTTGTTCTTGTGTCACTTGAATAAACAAAGCTCGCTATTCCATTGGCTATGCACATTTAAGTCAGTAGTTTGCGTCTTTCGTTTTTAACCAGAGCACCACGAAGGTGAAAGTACGACTTTGCTCAAAATTTCTCCGATAGATGGTACTACCAGAGAATCCTTTCCCTCAATTTTGACATTGATCTGAAGGGGAGGAAGTTTTCTCTAGACCATTACACCCGTGATAATTGTTCAACGACAGACCACAAGACTTTCGATTCCACAGATTTAAGGAGCACGTATATAGGATGTACTTGGTAGGTCTTTGGCGGCATAGGGAATCGAACCTTACCATTCCGGACGGAAGGCCATGCCTTATTCATTATGTAGTGCAATGATAGAAATATAGCATTAAAGGTTTTCAGTGCCTTAACAATATATTATAATGCCTGTGTAAAAAAATAGAAATAAATTTTTAAGAAGAGAAAGAAACAGCTGAGTTTTTTCGCTTTACGGTCAATTGTACACAAAGGCTAATTTAACAAAAATCAACGCAAAATTTCTGAAACATTTAAATTTTCCTGAAATTGATTATAAAATTCTTTAAATTACTCGGAATAATAAAGAACATTTACAAATGAAATAATAATCAAACCCATGAACTAAAGACGATAATGGCAATTTAGATGCCAACTTGGCGATATAAAAAAATCTCACATTGGTCGAAACGTCCTTTTAGTTCAGAAAATATGATATTCAGTTCCATTCCTACTGATTGTAAATTAGATACATTTAAAATAGGTAAATAGTCAATTTTTTTTCCATGTTTGATTTACTGTTTTAATTCTCTACAAAACAAATAAATTCTACAATATCTTATGGCTTAAGATTCATTTCAAAATATGATAAAGTTACCTTTAGTGATAACTTGATTAACTATGCGGAGCATAATAAGCTATGACAATCTTTTTTAACCTTTTATTTTTTCCAAAGATTATTTTATTAACTATCGAATTAAGGACCAGAACATTGATCATTCACCAGTTGAAAGAAACTTCTTTTTTGACTGAAGTCGACTCATCTTTCAAAATTTGCACATAAATACAGTACATTTGTTAAAAATATTATCCGGATTATGTTTGGTTCGTTTATTGCTCAATTGTCACTTATGGTACATGATGGCTAGTTAGGCTGCGATAAAGTTTAAAGCTCATTCCGAACTACTATAACATTCATATCCTAGTGAGATTTGAGTCCATAAACTGTTGAATCGAAGACCAGAACTCTATCGTCCGGTTGCCAGCTTGGCTCCAAATCAGAAGATAAAAAATGAAGTTAAGAGGTCTGACGATAGAAATTCAAGAAATTGACCGAAACAATAGTTAGGAATTATTCAACCATAATTAAAGTACGCGTTTTAACCTTAACCATGCTAACCCTTGTCTGCCCCGGGCTATAAATACTCTTTACCGAAATACATTTTGCTTTTATGTGTTGTTATGAGTGAAGCGGGCCCACGGCGTAAGAATGCAACAGAATGTCCTTGACATTGTTTACGATAGATGCAAAGATCTTTCTTCTCCGATAGGCGGCGCGCACCTGGCTGAAAACCGGTGGCAGTGGGGAGCGAATCCCGTGAGCATCCTCGGCAATGAAGGGCTCGACTACCCAAAGCGAAACTACTAATTTCCTATAAGAAGGATGCTGTTACTAACCAACCTGACCCCTAACTCCAATAATTTACAACAAGTAGTTGCCGACTCCTGAGCTGTTGGTCCCGGGTTCGAATCCCGGTTCGGGCATGGATGTTTCTCTGTCCTTTCTTGTGTGATGTTGTATGAATGTGGCCCGCCCTATAAACGGGTTTGTGGTGGTATGGCACGGGTAACGCTACTCGCCTCCGTGACTTGATTCACAGGTGCCCGCTGGGTAACGACAAATGAGTAGCAGTCTCTGGCCTTGTTGTGGTGGAGGGTTCGCCTCTCAAGTGCCCGCCATTGGAAAAAAAAAAAGTAGTCGAGGTATTTATGTGAATGACTTGGCATTGTTGAGAATTATTTTCAAACGGACGAAATAACAAGTTGCGATTAAAATAGATGACGAGCAAGAAAAATTGTATGTCACGCATTTCTAATGCAATTTTTTTTAGGTCTGCTATGTTGATTTAAGGTATTTTTTATTTTAAATATATTTTTCAGTGCAAGATATTAACTCATGCTTAAGTGAAAGATGTTGATAAAAAATACCTAGCATAAGAGTTTACAACTTCTGTAGAAATAGCTATCCTTTCGAACTGTTCCATAAATATATTTATAATAATTCCATTGTAAAAGTACACAGTGTGATTTATTTTAATGTCTAATAATTTTTCAAATAAGCATAAAAATGAAGTTTTCCCTAGAATAAAATTTTCCAAAATGAAAGATTCCATAGTCCTCTGCAATTACCTTTCCACATTGTTTTAATTGTAGATAATTTTATTTTTTGGTGTGAATCTGCATAAGCCATTTTATGTAACTATAGATTTTGTGCGTGTGAGTGCGCGATGCGAGTTCTTTTTTAAGACTCAGATCACGTGGGTTAACACTAAGACTTTTGGAGATTTATATAAGAAATTGCTTACAAATAATGTATCTAAACTAAGACGCCCACCCTCTCTAGTGGTCATCGTGCCTGACTGCGGATAAGGAGGTCCTGCGTTCGAATCACAGTTCGAGCATGGATTTATTTTCCCTCTTTGTCTATATATACTGTCTTTCTTTGTATGAATGGGTTGTGAATGGTTGCCTACCCTATAAACGGGTACCTATGGCAGCACTGAGGAAGTCGGACTCCACACTAAATCACGGTTCAGTTGGAAAAGTGGAGTAGCGAAACCTAAATTGACAGCCTAGCTGGCACAAGACAACATCTAAACTAAAGGGTTGGGTTATAACCAGCATAAACTACATGCTTTCCCGTACTCTTCTGAAATAGACTCCATTGTCTTTATATTCTCGTACAGCAAAGGAAAAACATGGATAAGTTTATTGAGGTCTATGAAACTTTGAATTAAAAGTTAACTTTTGAAACAATGTTATTTATCTTAATGCTATTCAATTATTACTAGGCGAAATTTTTAAACACCCTTAATATATTAATTTAAATCTTCGCGGGAATTTACTTTTGTTATTCAGCATCAAAATACATAAGATTTCAAGTAATTTTAAACTTGCATATTTTCAATCAATATTATTATTATTATTTAATTATAAGTATTATTAGAATTGCATAGATTTACACTTCCCAATTCTAAAATTTTATCAATTTAAAAATGAATTTTTTTATTCTATTTTAAAGTATGGAACTTAAAAAAAATATTAAAAGGAACGTAAAAAGTATAATTTTATGTATAAAATTTATTAAGACCAATTTTTTCACCTAAAAATATAAGAAATTATTTCAAAAAATTTGTATAAACAATATTTAATATAAATTATTTTATTTGTGATTGTTCATTCAATATAAAAGATTTGAATTTTCCTTTAATCTAATTAGAAAGTCAGCTCTATTTTGAAAGAAAAACATTCAATTCAAAATTATGACCTTTTTGAACATTTTCAGAAACACGATGAAGGTTCTTAGATGGTAACAGCACTTTTTAAATTGACTTTAAGAGTAAAGAGTAGATTGGTACAAGTTTATACTTTTGTGAATCTGCCTTCAAGACAAAATCCATTAAAGGAAAAAAATACCGAACCAACAAACAAACCAGAATGCATTAAAACAAGCCATTAAAAGAGATGAAGCTTTCAAAAGGAAAAAAAATGTAAAGAATACGAGGTAAGTACAAAGAAATTTTCCGAATCAAATCCTATGTATAAAGAATTCATTAGGGAGAGACGAAAATATTAATGTTTTTCCTTTCTTTCGTATTTATTTCGAAAAAATTCTATGTGTGGAAGTCAGAATTGCAGGGCAACTAGAGGTAAATCACCAATTTTTTTGATAGAAAAGTAATCCCTAAGAAATGAAATAGGATAAGTTTTGCTTCTTGTATTTTTATAAATGGGATGAAGTTTACACCACAAAAATTAATCAGTTTACTACTTACTAAAAAAACGTGTTATAAATCTGGAGTTAAGTTTTTATTTGGGAAAACGGATGCTTGTGCCACTGGGATTTAAATATGCGAAACTGATTTGTAATCATATACAGAAATATTAGTCTTTAAAATATTTATCCGCTTTTTGAGGTTTAAAACTTTGTAAGAGTGAAGCTATTGGTATTCTTAGTTGAAATCTTTACTATTGAAAAAAATAAAATAAGCTTTCGAACTTTCGAATCGCTTAATATTTTTAGTATTAATATTCAACAAATTACAATAATGTTTCAAAGTCAGTTCTATAATTTATCGACATATTATGTCAATAGTATTTTATAAGACCACGAATAGCTAAAATTAAGCTCTATCTTTTTAAATCCAGACGTCAACTGGTCAATAATGAGTAAAGTGGACTGGCCAAGATCGCGTAACTTCGTGGTACGTCTATTTCTTCTATTCAGAAAAATTAATAACATTTACAATCACAATTTACCTTGATAAGCTAATGTTCAGTACAGATGTCTCATTCGTTTCGTATATGCTCTATATATATTTTAAAAAGCATGGAAAAACAAAATGTCTAGTTAGAAAAAATGGAAACCTAAGAAGAAACATTTCGTTCAGTTTGGATATTAAATAGAAGCCATCTATTTTTATTGTTAAGGAATAAAATCAATTGTTAAGTGCTTTAACATTTCTCTAAATTTACATTAACAATTTTTTTGAAAATTTGTAGTTTTACATATTTATAATGGTTCGTATTTTGCATTTATAACATTTAAGGCATTTTTATAATTAGTTTTTGCACCAAGTAATGAAATGTCTAAAATTTGAAGGCTATCATAAAACTCCAACACACACAGTTATCTTCCAATAAGGCATTTTACGGAGTCTGGTTAGTACTTATTTGTTGCAATAAACTCAATAGCAGCCTGAGAGTTCAGCCCGTCTCTTGATATTCAATGTTTTCAAAGAAAACTGGGAGGATGGTTCCCACTGAATTTAGTCCTACTAAGCCAATGTGAAGCTTAATTGTAAACTGCAACACCTTGTAGCAGATATCATTACAACTGCAAGTTGGAAAGCTTGTTGTTGTTGCGCCAGCATGCTATCCTGTACCTAGCCCTGGATTGGGCTCTACCAGAGTGGCTTGGGAACATCCATCGCCGATTCTTTTCTAGGAAGATTTTTGGTAGATAGTAAGTTGTTGCACCAGCATGCTATCCTGTACTTAGCCCTGGATTGGGCTCTACCAGAGTGGCTTGGGAACATCCATCGCCGATTCTTTTCTAGGAAGATTTTTGGTAGATAGTAAGTTGTTGCACCAGCATGCTATCCTGTACCTAGCCCTGGATTGGGCTCTACCGAGTGGCTTGGGAACATCCCCACCACCGATTCTTTTCTAGGAAGGTTTTTGGTAGATAGTAAGTTGTTGCACCAGCATGCTTCCCTGTACTTAGCCCTGAGATGGCTCTACCAGTTAAATGAAAGCAGCCGGATGGAGACTTCGTGATTTTGAAGCAAGGATCAAGCAGAAGATCCCCAATATTTGGCCTGAAAAGTCGTATCATTTCACTTGGAGGGCATTGCGACCATGCCCAATTTTAAACTGCTCAGAACCATTACCGAACACGATGGATTTTCAGTTAAGTTGGGGTTCGAGCTCACCACCGTCCGATAATGAGAACAACGTCCTAATCAACCAGTTCACCACGGCGGATACGTAGTAGGTCGTATTCACCTATCCCAAGGGAGAAAACTGGGAAAACATCAAAGTTCTCAACCATCAAATGTCTAGGAAGCTTTTAACTGTTAGTCGCTCATGGTCATATCATGCACATCAGGGGTTATTAGATCGGGAGTTGCAACTTAAAATGGACTCCGAACCACTAACCCTAAATGAAAATCAAATCAGCGAATCGTTGAAGTGAACCCCACAGTTCTCATCATTTGGCTGCCTTCTCGGCTGTATGTAAATAGAAGTGCAACGTTAAACTCCAGCTGCCAAACAGAGGCTAGGATTGAACCCAAGACCTTTCAATTTGAAGAGTGAGATTTTATCAATTGGCTACGATATACACATAAGCAAGTACTAAAAACGATGCATATATGAAGGGTGAAATTTAGATACTTAAGCAAATCAATACTATTATTCCAACCACATTAACCATTAAAAGATACTTTAAGTAGAAAGCAATCCAAAACTGAATTTTTATAGCTAAATGAATACATTTAACTAAAAATAAAAAAAAATCATTCAAACCTGCTTCAATATCATTAAATAAACAAAAGTAATTTAAGCAGATCAGTGAAAAATAGTTAAAAAATCAAAATGCACATAAAAATTCACAATTACCAATAAATATCTGAGCGAGTGGAAGATTTGCGTAACAAATAGATTTCCTTTCGATTGAAGGGCCAAGCGAAATAATTATATGCAAGATTATTAGAAAATAATCAGGCGGGAAATCTGGGGGTCTCATCTGGGGGAGGAGGAATAAATTCGATCGAAATCAGTCTGCGATCTTAGGAAACATTCTCAGCCGAAGCACAATGACTTAATCACTCATTCCACGATCTTCTGAATCAGCACTACGCGCCCACTCATTTAACGAGGCGAAATGAAAGATGAGCGCGCTCTGTTGAGATAATGGCAGATTTTTGTTACAAAGTCAGCGAAGACACAAGTACCATTGATTATCATCCTCTTAACCAGGCCTTTCGCGTCATTAATGTATTCATCAGGAAACAACTTGAATCATTTACAATTCATCCAACAAGTTATCCATTGCAGATACGAAAGGACATAATTGCCCTTTGACTTGCTGTATGGCCGTGGTCTTTTCTATCCTATTCGTCTTTATTTGAAGCATTTTTGTTAAAATGTACAAAAATAAGATGGATGTTAAAAAGGATTATTGTTTCTTTTCTGTAGTAAAATTTACAATAAAATCATTCAAAGCACTGGCAAAGTATAGCAATTTTTTCTCTGTGGTAACAACAGATCTATAATCGAAACCGATCATTTATTTACATAGGATTTCGAGCATGCATATGATTGTAATTCTATGATCCTTTTTTGTAACCCAGAGAGTATAAAACCGGGAAACTATTTAAAATTATTGTCCAATATATAAACATCCATTATTGAATTTACCCCAACGAGTGAATCTAAACCACAGGCAATTAAACGGAGGCTAAAGCTACCATTCAAGTTCCTAGTATGCAGTACATGTTATTTAAAAAGTAAATATGGTGATAATTGCAACGTTGTCCTTTAAATAGCTAGCATTTGAGAGACATTTTTTTTTTGGAAATTAAATTTCCAAATATTGATTTGGAGGTCGTCCTATAGCTTGACATGCTATTGTAAATTAATGACAATAACACTTTCTCGAAGCGTATCTGATGGAAATAAAAATAATGATCTGATAAATACTGAAGTCTTGATATTTGATATGTGTAAGGTAAAATAAAGTAAAGCCGCCCACCCTGTCTAGTGGTCAGAGTCCCTGACTACGGATAGGGAAGTCCTGGGTTCGAATCCCATTTCGGAAATGGATGTACTATCTATCTCTCTTGTCTTTGTCCTTTCTGTGTATGAATGTGTTGTAAATGGTTGCCTACCCTATAAACGGGTCCCTATGGCATATGTGTACAGAATAAGTCGAACTCCACACCAAATTAGGGTTCAGTTGAAAAAGTGGAGTAGCGCACCCCATATTGCCAGCCTGGTTGGCACACGACAACAACAACAAGAAAGCAAAACTAAAATCGCAATATAAATACAGAAAATTACAAGTAGATTTTGAGAGTTACATACAAATAAAAAAGGAATACTCTTAAATGTTAATGTGAAAGTATAAAAAAATGTGTTTATGCTAATCTTAAACACTTACTCTGTATAATAAAATGTATAACTGAATAATGCATTTTTTTAAAATTCCACATTCTTAGAATTATATTCTAAAATTAAAGTAAATGTTTAAAGGAATTCTTCATAAATTATCATAATTTAATTAAAGTTTGGTTTGTTTGTCACTTAACAGTCAATTTTCGCTCGCAAATTATTAGACTCAGATCTCTAGTTTAAAATATATTCTAAAATACATTAAACAATCAAAACCAAGGGGAGATTCGAGCCTACGAGCTCTTGAACCGGACACCTAAGCATCATGCATTCGGCTACCGCATCAGATTATTTCGGGGTATTTATGCCCGAGAAGGTAATTGGACTCTCACACATTTTAAACTGTAGACCAGAAAATAACTATTCTACTAATACTTCTGCTAGTTATGAAGCAAACGGATGTTCGGAAAAAAGCAAGGAGTAAATCAGACCCACGAACTTATGAGCTGGAGGCTAGAAAATTACTACTAAAGAGTGTTTCGTTTTTGTGTTTCATTTATTCTATTGTTATACAGTTTTGTTGATTAATGTATTAGTAAAATTTAACTGACACATAATTCATCGATTATGTAAATTTAAAAATGTAATCAATGTAGCTGAAATACACTAAAATGTAACCAAGCTAACATTTATTTTGCCACTGTGAGCAAGAAACGAGTTAATTGTAACTATAATAAAAGAAGTTAATTATTAAAATTTCGAGTTTTCATTAATAATGCAGTTTTTTCAAACTAACTCAATAATTAAAAATTTAAAGTAAACTTTAAAATATTAATTTTACAACACAAATTTAAAAGTATATTGAAAAAGAGCCATTATATACTTGTTTTTTTTAAAAATAAACACGAGTAATGTTATTAGAAAAGCTGTTTATTTAAATAAGCAAAAAAATAAATTGGCACCAGAACTCGAAAATTGTGAAAATGAGCACAAACTTACGCTAAACTCGCATAATGCAGTTTCGGAGAGATCCATTTGTAAGCCAAAAGCTGCGCTCTAACAATTGGTTCCGTTGATGAAGACTAGAATATTTTCTGATTCTTTCCTTTCATGGAACTGTTGGCGCCAAGAAACGACAATTGGGGGAGAGACGAAGTAAACAGACATCGCATAGAAATCCAAAAGCCAGGACTGCGAAAAAGAAATAAAAATCGCCAAAATAGAGGACAAGCCGCTTAGTGATGCCAAAGCCATTAGTCTCTCGATGACAAGGGTCTGTAAGATTATTGCGAAAGTGTCTTTATAGCCCAGACAATCATTCAGGGTGCTGCAGAACTACAATGACATTTCTTTTTTTGACTGGAAATCGTCTAAATGAAAAGCCTTTTAAAGAATAGCATTTATGGGTGGAGGGTGGGGATAAATTAATTTTGCTAACTTCCTTAATCTGTCATAAGACTATTTTAAATCTATTTTAATCCTATTTTAAACATTTTCGTTATTTTTTTTCAAAATGACAAAATTTTTGTCTTCGAATTAGGAAATTAAATTTGAATTGCTCTTTTTGTAAGAGTTGAATTTTACGTGCAAGAGTTTATTTTATATATAAATAAAATTCTCATTCTTTGTACGTCCAATTTTCGTATAAAGTTAAATTCAGAATATTCGTCTTGCTATCGAATAAATTTTTCACGAGATTTTGGTCTCTTGATGAAAAAGTTCCAATTCCTTCTAATGAAGTATTAATGGTTAATTCTTAAAACATAAGTTACGTCTCATTTCGAAATCCAGATAACAGCGCTAAGCTAAAAGGCTCGATTCAAATTCATTTTACAGGTCCTGATACGGTGCACATCACTCCGGAACAATATTCTTCTCAAATTGTGGTGTGATTTTGTATTCCATTTCAAAATTGTCTACTATGCAGAGATAGCTAAAGCTGGTAATAGAGAAAAAGTTGTAGAATAGAGAGGCATCTGTTAGATAATATCTTCACAATGTAATGTTTTAAAAAAAATTCACGATATGTATTTTTTGTCAATTTTTTTATGAAGTATTGTTTAAATTTGGAGTGGAAAATGTGTTTTCGATTTTCCCAATACGACGCCTATCAACAGTGCATTGGAAAGTAAATGGAGAAAATCGCTTCAGTTTTTAAGCACTGTGTAAATGAAGAAAATTTTCAAACTTTGTACTCAATTTGCAGTTCACATGTATGGGAGACATTTCGAAGTACAAAATAGCATTTCGAAAAAAAATTGTACATTCAGTATAACTAAAAAGTAGAGTAAATGTCTTTTTTATGTACCACAGTTTTTCTCAAAATTCAATACCAGTTTTCTAAGGAAAATTGTAGGAATAAAATATATTTAATTTAATATTAATTTTTTCTAAAATATCTTAGCATTATCTAATAATACAAAATTATAATTTAAATTTACTACATTAAATGAACATGATAAAATTATCGTTTTTCATTTTTCTATGAAAATATGAATTGGCAACAGTAGACACCATTAGATGTAAACAAACATAAGAATGTCTTTGTTCTAATACAAATGCTGTAATTATATGAAGTTTAAGTTATTGTTAATCGTAAATAATTGTAAAATATAAATATAGTAAGTAAATGTATAATTATAGTAATTGTAAATATACAGCTCAGTAAAATTATTTCTCAGTCATCTTTATTTTGGTGACTACACAGTTACGGCCTGCTCTCTCTCTCTCTCATCTGATTATAAATTATATTTAGCTACACACCAGCGGGCTATATTTTGTTTCGAGACCAGCTAAACATAATTTCAAAACAAATTTCGCACAAATTTCGAATTCGTATTTAAAAAGGTGCAAATTGACATAACAGTTATTATTAAATTTGAATTATGAACTTAAAGTTGGCATTTAATTAACCTAACATTTAATAAAAATAAAAAAAACGGAACCTTAATAGATCTTAAGATTACGATTCCTTAAGGAAAATATGCCATCGCTATTTTCTGAAAAATAAAACGCTTATAAAGAATATTGTGCGAAAAAAAATAAATAAAAACAGGACAGATTTAAAGAAACACTAGCCTGCGAATTTTTCATTATAGTGTATTCAAAATAATCGTTAAAAACCCATTAGTTGTAAATAGAATTCAATACTTTCAAATAATTTGCAGTCCGTTCATGAACTCAATAATGTGAAAGTTCTGTTTTACATGTGATGATATTTATTTCAATACTAATGAATGATTCATTTGCTTAACCGAAAACGAATTTTAATTTAACTTAAGAGATATGATTAACAAATTCCTTTCACCACAAGTAAATTTATTAGTCTTCATTTTTTACAATAAATTTACAATATTATTAAAATCGAAATCACAAGGCATTATGAATTTGTTAGAAAACTCTTGAAATATTTTAAAGAAGAAAATTTAAATATACATCCGTTAGCAGTTTATGATATATTCTTGCATTGGTAATAACTACAAATAAAATTTTTTTATGAAAAGCATTCGTACATAAGTTGCCCACTAGAGGGCGTTATGAATTACAATTATTAACATATCGTTCTTTAAATTTATTTATCAGTTACTTAAAATGTACTGATATCAGAATATTACAAAATAAAAGGATCATCGTGTCTTATTTTCAGAACCATGCTTTTTGAAATGCAAGATCATGGGTTCGATTCTGGATTTCCTTGCGACACCTGAATATAGAGATCCGAAAATGCGGATTATATTTAAATGAACTAAAATGTTCCAAAGAATATTAATGAGGACAAATTTTATAACGCAAAATTATTGATTCAGAATAATTTATCTATATAACATTAAAATGAATAATGAAAGTGAACAAATGTTTCTTCAGAAAATTTTTTGTTAAGAAGCAAACATTTGAATATTAAAACAAAAATTTTTTTGCAAATACATTTTTGCTTCTCTAAAAAAGAATTTGGTTTTCATTAATAATTAAATATTTAATTAGATTTTTTTCGTTTTTCATAGAAACGTCGAAAGCCATAATTGAGAAAATCCTTTAAAAAATACACCGCGTTCATTTTAACTTAATAACATGATTTGGAAATATATAAAAAAGTATTTTTCAGAGAACAAATTACATTACAGAAATTTATTTTATGCCGCAGCAAAAATTCCGTGCGGAGATTTGAGCTCCCATTCATTAAAAAGAAAGCTCTTCATTTTCGGAAAAATTCTTTCATCCTTTTTGGTAATAAAAAGCCTCCCCTAGGAGTCTACAGTAAATTTCATAATAATAAAAAAAATCGCCAAGTTCATTAATGAGGATTGTGCCAAAAGAGACAATTACCACAAAATCCTAGAAAGCGATAAAATAAATGCTCCAAATAATTAAGTAATCCATTTTTTTGGCGTTAATCGACGTCCGAGATGTCGCCTACCTTTAATAGGGTCAAAATGGATTCCCATTAATTATTAACGAGATAATTTTCTTAAATATGCTCTGCTGCTGAATAAAGAGATGTTTTAGACTTACTTCCTTAAGATTTTTCTAAAAAAATGCAAATATATCTAATGCCTAAACATGTTTTAATCTAATATTGATTTTTAGAAAATAACTATTATTTTCTAATTAAATATAAAATATTTTAACAAGAGATTAATTAAATTTAGGTTAAACTAATGTAAGGCATTTTAAGTCTTATCAAATGGAAACATTTCGTAACTTAAACTATTTTAACATAAGTTAGAAATTCAATACTTTCGCGTCTGACAATGGTTATAAGAAATCTTTAAAAATCTGTTAAGATTTTTAACATTAATCGTTTATTATAACATTCAGGAAGATATTTCAATAAATAGCGAGTTGCATTCACTAATTTTAAGTGAAAAAACACAGAAAATTCCCAATAACTCACTTTGACTGAAACAAAAACAGAACACCCTTAGTTCAACATTGTCTGTGTTAGATGTCTTTCAATGGTCAAGTTCCACACTAGGACAAGTTCCATCAAGACTTTACAATTCGAAGCAGATTTTGAACCAGTACAAATACCTACATTGAAATGGGATTTGAAATAATGAATTTTTAAGAGCAGAAATCTTGCCATTTGGCTACTAACTTAGCAACAGAAGCCAAAATCAAATACTGAATTTTAATTTCGATGAGCAATCAAAAGTGGTTGCAGTCGTAGAATAAAATACACTAACTTTGGTAACAAAATGTCATTAGGTAAAATTGATGAAAAATTTCTCTGTTGATGCCAAAGGTAAAAGGGATGATATAGAAGTGAATTTTCGCCTGATTTTTCTCATGTGTAAATGCTAAATTTTATTTTAAATTTTGTAATAAAGATGCTAGTCAAACTAGAAAAAATCTTTCTCTAAACCATCCTTCATTCTAGATTAACTGCTATAAATTAATTTTATTATTAGCATTTTTAAATTAAGTTGCAATTATTTTTTTAATATACAATAATCATTGCTTAAATTGTAGACAGAATAGTTACAGAAGTTTTGCTGTTTGAGTACTGGTATTCTGAAACAGTACGGAAAATTTTTTTATTAACTTCTGGATACTCAAAACAATATCTTGTTATTCTAAAATATACCAACCTTTGGTAATTTAAAATAACAAATATTTATTTGAAACAAATACTATGAAAATATTTAGCAATTTGATTTTAAAACAGCACTTTGTAATAGAGAAAATATTCTCACTGATTCGCTAGGAGGAATTTTATTGAGAGAGCATTTTCTAAGATGTTAACTGACCATCACTGACCACTATCGAAAGAGTTAAAAAAAGAAAAAGCAAACGCCGATTTAGGTAACCTTAAAAACTACAATACCTTGACCGTTAGCCTTTTTTCGCCTTCGAATTCAATGGGAAAAAAACTGAAGATGAGGCCGTTTTCGATGACGAAACGATGTAACGCACTTGGCGAAAAAGTAACACAAATTGAGTATCATCTGGCACATTTCCCTTTCTTACACAATCCAAACGACCCCGTTCAAATATCGTAAAAACAGTTAGCCTCAAACTACAAGACATGCTTTCACTTTTTGGAAGTAATGTTTACACACGGCTAATATTATAAAAAAGACCATCTTTCTTTGAGTTCAAACGATCAGAATATCTTACAAAACATTTATCGTATAAAAATTGTGAGCGATAAATATTTGCAATACTTAAAAATCTTTCAAGTTAGATTTTATTTGTCCGCCTTATAATTATTGCATTGATATAATGGTACAATTTAAATGATAAGAACTGATAAAATGAAATATTGTGGATTTGTATTTACACTAACACACTTAAAAACAAGATTTGCATTAAATTTTTTATATATTAAAGATAAAATGTTTTGGATTTTTTAGAAAAATTATCAGATGATTAATTTAACATTTGTCAATAGATTTCAAAATATGATGTACAATGCCTTATTGTTGCTTATATTATGATAACATATTTTACGTGTATATATATTATATTCGTTTTTCGTATTCTGTAATTTGTATCTTTTTATTGTATATACGGCCTATTTTAACAAATATATGAGTTACACCACTTCTGTTGTGGAATAGCAAAAAATGTACATTACCAAATATGGTTAAGGGATGTTGAACAGACCGATGATGTCATCTCGCGCCACTATTCTCAACAAATGAGAGACCAGTACGCTGTTCCTTTCTGAGGGGGTTGAGTTTTTTCAAGGATTTTTTGGTTGAGATTTTCTATCGAGCAGACGTGCCACAGATGTCACGGCTGCTCTTAACACAAGGAAATTCTTCCATGTTAATAAAACTTATTCTTTGTTAATATTAATTAATTGTTAATAAAAATCTGCCTCTTTAATAATCCTGAATTTCACCAAGACAAGGAGGTAAGCACATATATACATGCATACACACACGCGTATATATACAGTGGTGGCCAAAATTGTGAATACTTTTGGAAATTTTTGTTTTCGAACTTTGTATGCTTATAGAAAGCGTTACGTTTCACAAAATGCAAACTTGTATATATCGTTTTAAAGAGAATTTATTACTGAATTCAATACAAAACACAAAATTCAATTATTTTCAATACAAAAAAGCTAAATGATAATAGTTATCGATATACATTAGATGGTGATGATTGCAGTGAGTTATCAGTACTTAGTAGAGTACACTTTATTTTTGATTACAGCTTCACATCGACGTTTCATTGAGCTGACAAGAGTTTTAAGCTCTTCTTTTGTTATTATATGATGCCAGGAAACAATTACAGCCTCAATAAATTCCCTTTTATTTGATGGGCGCCTCATTCGGACAAGAGTTTTCAAATGGTGTCACAAATTTTCGATAGGATTGAGGTCAGGACTGTTTCCTGGCCATGACAACAGTTTAATGCTCTTTGGACGAAACCACTCTTTTGATATTTTTGCCGTGTGGCAAGGAGCAGAATCCTGCTGAAAAATAAACGAAGCATTGTTGGGAAAGAGATCTCTGATGGAAGGTAGAAGTTTTGTTTCCAGAATAGAGTGTCAATGTATTTTCTGGTATTCAGTGTCCCATCGATGACATGAAGGCGACCAATACCATCTGCTGACATGCATGACCAAATCATAACACTAACTGGGTTTTTCACAGTTGCTTGAATGCAATCAGGATGTAGCGCTTCTCCTATTCTACGTCTTACATATTTTCGCCATCCACTACCGAATAATGATAGCTTAGTTTCATCACTCCATATAACTTGTGACCACTGATCATCTGTCCAATTAATGTGTTCCTTTACCCACTGTAGTCATTTTTTTTCGTTGCTGAAAATCAAGGCTTTTTTCGTGCAATTCTACCTCTCAGTCCAACATCCGTTAATCTTCTCCTGATTGTTCTTGAACTGACAGAAACACCAGCATCATTCAGATAATTTCTGATGGCCACTGATGACATTTTTCTATCTTGGAGACAGTCTTTTTATTCTTTTGTCATCAATAGATGTGGGGCACCTTCTCCGCCTTTTCCTTCTTTGTTTTTTATTGAATTTGTCTCCTGATATCGTAAACAAAACTTTCGGACTCCAGATGTAGTCACTGAACCATCCACCTGTCTTGCAATTTCAGCATAGGAAAGACCACTTTCTCGTAACACAATATTACATCTCTTTCTAGGTGTCCAATCACCGCGCCAACCAGAGCATTGGAAGTTATGTTGGATCTGACTCCCTTAGACATCTTCATCTGCAGCACTGCCAGAATGATTGCATACAGAATGAAGCTACAAAACCAATGGTACGACCAACCTGTTGCCAAAGGGCGCAGGGGTATTACCGGGAAAATTCAAGATCCTACTTTCCTGATGCCCTCGGACATCATGGAAAAGTCATACATGTTTGAAAGGACATTTGATATAGTTTTCCCAACTATAGACGAATGGAACAATAACATGTTTGAAACTAAAACAGGAGATCTAATCTGGTACACAGATGGATCACTGAAAAACAGCCTCTCAGGACTGGGAGTATGTGGCGTGTCACCAAGTACCAGCCTATCTGTAAGCCTTGGGCGATACGCTACGATCTTCCAGGCAGAAGTTTTGGCCATTATCCACTGTCTGCGACTAAATATGAGGAAGGGCTACCACGGTAAGCGGATTCTCATTTTTAGTGACAGTCAAGCCGCTTTAAAAGCGCTCAATTCTTTCGAAATCAAATCTAAAATGATTTTGGAATGTAGAAACCTTCTTACAGAACTGGCAACTAGAAACAAGGTGATCCTTGTATGGGTGCCAGGGCACAAAGGTATCGAAGGTAATGAAAGGGCTGATGAACTTGCTAAACAAGGATCGTCTTTTGCTCCCATCGGTACAGAACCTTTTTGTGGGATCAATTTGACCGCAAAAACCAATGTTCTTAGATGGGAAAAACGAAAGATGTATGAAGCTTGGGTCAACACTCCTGGTCAAACCAACGCTAAAAGTATGATCTGTGGATCATCAGCGAGGATTGCCTCTGAAATTCTAAGATGCTCTAGGCAGAAGATTCGTTTAATCGTAGGCTTCATAACTGGGCACTACTATTTTAGAAAATACCTTCATAAAATGGGACTGTTTCAGCAAGACCCTATCTGCAGGAAATGTCATACGCAAGAGGAAATGGCCAAGAATATCATTTACGAATGCGAAGCTCTTGCCCTCCCTAGATTAACTTCTTTAGGCCTCATCCATAGTAGACAGTTACACCTGAACTCCATTAAAGGGTTATCGGACTTTATTAATAAAGTGGGTGACCCGAGCAACTGGAACTAGGAAACATTGGGTTTGGAGTTAATAGTACAAAATGCTGATAAAAGCAGAGGTGCCCAATGACATACAAACTCAAATCTAAGAAGGTGTCCAATCTACTTTTATTTGATGTCATTGCTTCTTGACTAAATAAAAATTTTAACAAAAATTCCTACTTGTAATTGCAGTGTATAAGAACAGGTCCTGCTTCTACAGAACATTGAAAAATAATGAATTGTTTCAAGTGTAAACATGATGTCAGCTTCTACTGGCAGTTACTAACATTTGATTGGTTATCAGGATAAGAACAGTGATTGGCCTGGAAAGCTAGACATTACAAACCACTTTATAACTGTGTTTTTTATTTATATTACAGTACATTTAACTTTCTTTTGTATTGCAAATAATTGAATTTTGAGTTTTATATTGAATTCGGTAATAAATTCTCTTTAAAAGGATATATACAAGTTTGCATTTTGCGAAACGTAACATTTTCCATAAGCATGCAAGATTCAAAAATATACAAATTTCCTAAAGTGTCCACAATTTTGGCCACCACTGTGTGTATATATATATATGTATATATATATATATATACATATATATGCAACAAATAATATCAACTATAATGAATTGAGCATTAACATATTCAAATTATTTATGGCAATAAGACAAAATTGAAACTTTATAACTAAATTCATTCACACACAATAGAAAAATATTTGTTTTACTATAAAATAAAATTGCTGCCACTAGAAGGGTTTCAGCCATTTTCTTTATGTGCAACTTCCTTGAACACTTAAATTAAACTTATTATTAATGGTAAATATTATCAAAATCTTTTATTTTCACATAGAAACTATGATACACATAAAAGAAAGTGCGAATTATATTTTGAATGCAGATTTTTGTTTTAATTTCATAATAATCTTTGTATAAATCATCTTTCATCAAATTGTTTTCCAACCGATTCTATGACTACATTTAATAAATCTTTCAATTTATCCTGATTATTTAATACATTTATGTCATTGTGAAATGTAAGTTATTTGCATTGGAAAATATAAACTACTCTTCTGAAATCATTGAAAGTATTTAGATATTTTATAAATTTCATTTTACAAGGATAACATTGAACTATACCTTTTTAAAGAGATTCACAAATACAGATCCATAGAATTAGAAGTGAAATATATTCTTCTATCCATTTTTTTAAAAAATTATCTTCTTCCCAAGCAATATATTTTGTTGTCATATATCGTTTTTGAAAGTATTAACAAATAAACCAAATACAGATTTGGTGATAATAAATGAATATCTAATCACAGAATCTATCTTGAATAAACTAGTACAGTTAATATTTTCCTTTGTGATTCAGAAGTAACAGTATGGAGCTTTTGATCCACGGTTCCAAAAGCATGATTTCACCGTTCCATGATGGACCCATTTAATTCATGTTGAATGATTTTGCTTAGCATCTTTAAAATTACAGATACAATAAGAATTTTCAATACAAGAAAGTGAAAAAAGCTTCTCACAATATTAAAACAATTTGTTCACAATTAAGGTTTTCGATATGACAGGTCGGATGAACATAACAATGCCACATGACCGCTCGGATAACCATGACACTGCCACATGACAGCTCGGATAACCATGACACTGCCACATGACAGCTCGGATAACCATGACACTGCCACATGACAGCTCGGTTTGGTTTGTTTGTCGCTCAACGGTCATTTTTTGCACACGAGGGCTAATTAGACTGGGACCTACGGTTTAAAGAGGATTCCGAACCACTACAAACATTCATGCCCAAGTTGGAATTCGAACCCACGAACTGTTGAACCAAAGGCAAGAGCGCTAACCATTCGGCTGCCAGCTCGGCTGATCCAATGCTGGATCATTCTCTTTGGAGAAGCATGTTCCTTATTTCAGTTCCAGCCTAAGTTAAACTGCCTATTATTCTTTATAACTAACTATTATGGATTTCTTGGAAGTTTTCTGGTTTCCTTCCTTATGACATATGAATGAAGTTCCCTATATAGTCTTTCAGAAATGGCAAATTGTAATTGTTACTTATGACACTTGGACAAGCCAAGCTCGCTCTTGCCGTTGGATATGTGAATTTAAGTCAGAAGGGTTTGTCTTTCGTTCAAACAGAGCACCACAAAAGTGAAAGTACAACTTTGCTCTAAACTCCCCGATAGATGGCACCACCAGAAGATCAACTTCCTCAATTTTGACATTGATCTTGAAGGGAAAGGAAATTTTCTCCAGCCCATTACACCCATGATAACTGCTCAACGACCGACCACAGGACTTTCGATTTCACAGATTTAATGAGCACGTATATCAATTGTACTCGGTGGATCTCTGGTGGCATTGGGAATCGAACCCCGCCCTTCCAGATGAAAGACCGATGCCCTAACTACTTGGCTACCACGGTCTTGTAAATTGCAGTAAATGTCAAAAAGCCTTATAGAGCTTTTCAACAATTAGACTATCCTTAGTAATGTACCCGACTCATTGATAGGATCCCTTTCCAAGTAGTGGAATGTTCCGATTTGAGTCAGTACTGATGAAGGGGAGAGAGACACTACCTTTATGCCCTCAACATAAGAATCTTTGCGAGTAGTACTTAAAGTTTCCGCGCTGTTACTTCTCTCTCCTTGAGGAGCATTAACGCAAAATGTCTTTGTTACATTTCGCTTAAAACCAATACAAAATTTACAGATTCTACGGCTATATCTTATTATAAATAGCTTAGTGAATTTTACGTTAAAATTTAGGGAAACGATCGTTGAAAATTCTTAGATATGAATTATGCATTCACTGTTGATATGCAGCATTTTGAGGATCCTAGCACTAGAATTAATATTCACAATTATCATAAAAGCAATCGCATTACAATTCATTCTTTAAAAAGAGAAAACTTCTCTCCAAATGTTGAATCAATATTTCATTTCGACGTGACTTTTAAAGATCATTGGTTTATTAGGAATGCCTTATTTTTCAGAAAATAATATATTATGCCCTTATCAATGATATTCTTTTAAATAAAACACGGTAAATAAATGCAGCATTTTAAGCATAGACTTTACAAATGATCAGATTCCAGCTGTTTTACAATAAAAGAAAATTAAAATACCGATGAAAGATAAAAAATTAAAATAGTAGAAATTCATAATACTTTAACGGATATTTTTAATGAAAATTAATTTAAGGAACAATACATTGCTTCTGTCGCATGATATTTCTGGATTAATATTTCAAAACTGCTGATTCACGAACAAGAATGATTCAAATAAAATGGAAAAGACGTTTATTGAATTTCATGATTTTCAATATACAATTTTGAAACATTTTCAGTGCTTATACTTACCTTTTAACAAAGCTGCGGTAGCTTAGTTGATTGAATCATACGTTCTCGTTATCGGAAGATAGCGAGTTCAAAACCCGACTAAACCAAAGATCCGTCGTGTTTGTGTTGTTGTTAATAATGGCGCTTGGACAAGCCAAGATCGGTATGGCGTTGGCTGTGAGAATTTAAGTCAGTAGGGGGCGACTTTCGTTTAACCAGAGCACCACGAAGGTGAAGTACGACTTTACGCTAAATTCATCCGATAGATGGCACCACCAAAGGATACACTCTCTCGATTTTGACATTGACCTTGAGGGCGAGGAAATTTTCTCCAGACCATTATACCCATGGTAACTGCTTAATTATCGAACAAAGGACTTTCGATGCCACAGATTTAATGAGTACTTAAATAGCATGTACTCGGTTCTTTGGTGGCATTTGGAATCGAACCTATCCCTTCCGGAAAGAAGGCCGATGTCTTATCCACTAGGCTACTACGACCTGGTCGGGTTTGTAAACAGCTGATGCACAATAAATGAGGTCAGCCTGTAAATTGATACCTCTGGGGGTGGCAGGCCAAGTCTGGGGGTCTTCTGCTTATCCAACTCACTTATGTGGCTTGGTTTGGTTTGGTTTGTGTGTCGCTCAACGGTCACTTTTTGCACACGAGGGCTAATTAGACCGGGACTTACGGCTTAAAGTGGATTCCGAACCACTACAAACATCCATGCCCAAGGTGGGATTCGAACCCACGAACTGTTGAACCGAAGGCAAGAGCGCTAACCATTCGGCTGCCAGCTCGGCCAATTCACTTATGGGGCAATGATGGCAGTTTATATAGTGGGGTATTCGGTGGGTGCGCCACTATATTAATTGCCATAACTTTTGCCCTATGTAGAATGAAAGGTAGCCAGGCAGGCATCTCTTACATGGAAAAAAACTCGCCTATAAGAGATGGAAATGAATATCAGGGAATATTCTACAAAATAATTCAAAGCGTTTATTGCGTTTACAATTTTCTTTAACTAAAACATTTCCCTTTATAAATTTAAAAGTATTCACTTGACTGCTACACGCAACTGCATTTGGTAATACACCTTAATTAATGCAAAATTAATATACGGTCTTGTTACAAATAATGCAATGTAATGAAAAATTAAAATTCTTTAGAACAGAAAAATTTTTTTATACTTTTTATTAACAAACAAATTCTAATTTAATTAAAGACACTAGGTTTTTTTTATAATTGTTATAAAATACGAAATTAAAAAAATTCTGACAAAATTAAAAAAAAAATCTCTCACTAATTGTTTCATAACGAAATCTGCTTATAAATACTAATTAGAATTTATTTATAAATAATTTTTTATGCCTTAATATATTCAAGACTAGAATGTAATTGCGTTGAACAACAAAAATTTACGTCTCTCTCCTCTTGAGCTTTGTACTCATTTTCATTGAGATGGAGGAAAAAACGATGTTTTCAGTTATTAAAAGTTAATTATTATATTGTGCCTACAAAACAATTAAAATTTTTAAAAAGGAATTTTGCTTTTAGGTTGGAAGAATTAAAGTGTATTATTACTCAATATGTTTCGCACAGGTATAGTAAAATAATTTTTAATTGAATCAGCTAAAATATCCATAGTTAAAAAAATCATGAATTAATTTCATAAAATAATTGAGATCATTTAAAACAAAATTTCAAATGCGCAATTTCATAAATATTTATTGCAGTATTTAAACACTAATTGACAATATCGCAATAAATTTGTCTAAACTTGCAAAAGTTCTTATATTGTTGTTACTTATGACACTTGGACAAGCCATGCTTGCTATGCCGTTGGCTATGCCAATTTAAGTCAGTAAGGTGCGTCTTTTGTTTTTAACCCGCACACCACGAAGGTGAAAGTACGACTTTGCTCTAAGCCCTTCCGATAGATGGCACCACCAGAGGACCCCTCCCTCAATTCTGACATTGATTTGAAGGGCGAAGAAATTTACTCCAGACCATTACACACATGGTAACTGGTAAATGACCGACCACAGGGCTTTCGATTCCACATATTTAATGAGCTCGTCTACCGCATGATTTGTTTGGTTTTGTTTGTCGCTCAACGGTCATTTTTTGCACACGAGGGTTGGTTTGGTTTGTTTGTCGCTCAACGGTCGTTTTTTGCACACGAGGGCTAATTAGACTAGGACCTACGGCTTAAAGTGGATTCCAAACCACTACAAACATCCATGCCCAAGATGGGATTCGAACCCACGAACTGTTGAACCGAAGGCAAGAGCGCTAACCATTCGGCTGCCAGCTCGGCCCGTCTACCGCATGAACTCGATGGGTTTTTGGCGGCTTTGGGAATTGAAACCCGTCCTGCCGGACGGAAGGCCGATGTCCTAACCACTAGGCTACCCCAGCCCAAAGTTCTTTATGATTTTCATAGTTATTAGCATCAAAAAGGTTGTTCAGTGAATCAGCAAATGAAATGTTAGCTGTAAAATGTGTCTTGCTATTAAAATTGTTGAAATGTATGCACATAAATTCTGAACAATTAATCCCATGTGTGAACTAGCCAAACAAACATTCTAAATTTGTAATCTATAATTGTAGATCATAAGAATTATGAATAAATCAGACAACTGTGGTAGGCGAATAGTGTACTAAATAGGTCGTCAATGATTTACTTCTGATATAAATATCCATTTACATATTTCAACATAGACCACGTTGCCCTGGTTACTTTGAACGTCTTTTTCATTGTCAGAAGGCAGTTGTTGCACCAGCATGCTTCCTTGTACCTAGTCCAGATTGATGTAGCCGGATACTCTATGATGACCCACAATAATTAACCAGCCACACAGAGTTATCATTTTACTGAGAGGACACTGCGTTCAACCCCAGTTTTAACGTGATCCAGCTGCCTTGACTGAACATGACGGATCTTCGTTCGGCCGGGATTCGAACTCACTACTTTCCGATAATGAACACAACGCCTTAACCCACTAGGACACCAAGGCTCCTGTCTGAAGGTAGTGGCATGTTAAATAAAATTTAGAACGTGTTTACATTTATTGAGGTAGGATCTTGAATTTCAACTAGAATACTTGAGATATGATTCCAGGTTTTTTCCCTTTCGACAAACAAATGAGATTTATTTTAAAACGTCTCTCCTGACTGGAAATTACTTTTAATTTTAAAGTATCCTGAAAAGTTTTTTTTATTTTTATTTTTTTTAATTTTATTTATTTATTTTTTATTATTATTATTATTATTATTTTTATGAAACAGTCCACTATGTGGTGCCAAGTTTGTTTGTTTTAATTAGTTTGTTTGTCGCTCAACGGTCATTTTTTGCACACGAGGGCTAATTAGACCGGGACCTACGGTTTAAAGTGGATTCCAAACCACTACAAACATCCATGCCCAAGGTGGGATTCGAACCCACGAACTGTTGAACCGAAGGCAAGAGATTTGTGGAGCCAAAGAAGCCTCCGTAAGTCATTTTAAAATCTATGGATTAATATCCTGTATTGTTATTCTCTCACAAGTTTATTCTCTGAGTTAATAACATTTCGCTATTCAGATCATTAAATTACATGTTGCAATTTTAATCATTTGCATAAATTAATCAAACTTTTGAGGCACTTGTCTTTAATGGGACATTTTTTTAACGAGAATAACTTTTAGCGCACAGTAAAAAATAATAAAAAGTAAAGTGAGATCAGGATGTACCGATATATTTAGACAATTTTATAATACACTAGACGTTTCTATATTTAAAATTTTTAATAAATGGCAATGCAACAGTAAATCATTTCGCTGACATACAGATGCGTCGCTTGATTTCACAAATGTAATTAGTCAGCAAAAAAATTAAAACACTAATAAGTGATTTGAATAAATCATTAAGGACTATTTGAAAGAGATGGAATCTTTAATCGCTTGTGGACGCATTCATTAGAAGAAAATGTTTTACTTTAGTTCTTCGGTTTTGTTATATTTTTCTAATAAAATTCCAATTTGCTAAATAAAATTCCAATTTTTGCTAATCATGTTTATCAATTCATCTTAATAATAAATTTTTCTAAATAAGCTTACCTTGAGCAGGTTTTTTAATTTCTTTATTAACATGGGACATACTTAAACAGGACAAGACATGGAACAAATAACAAGACATGGAACAAATAACATCTACCTTGCTGGGCGCAGAATCAAATATAAACGACGGTAGAATCAAAGACGGTAAACAAAGATATTCGTGCAGTGCGCCCTCTATAGACATATAGTTGCAACAGGTTTATTAATTTATTTTGCAAAAGATATACGATTAAATTAAGATGAATTTGCACTGGTGAAATATTTCGATATAAATTTGTATTGCTGGATCTGCATTTCAAACAAACGTTTTTATCTTGTCACAACTCCATTTGGATTTTTATTTCAAAGATATTTTCAAATATCAATCGAGTTTTTATTTTACATCTCTATATACAAAATTTTACTATATACTAGTTATCAGCATATAGTTTTGGCAATCATTAGAAGTTTACAGGCTATCAATGAATCTCCCTTTCAGGGAAATCTATGTTGACAAAATTGTACACATTGCCAATTCCGCGATTTCGGCACATATAATAATTTGACTCTCTCGACTTCAAATGAACACTACACCAAAACAACCAACATATAGTTTTGAACATAATTCCAATTGACATTTATTTTATATTTCAAAAAATAATAAGTTTCGTTTGTATCAAAAAGGTAAAAGCTTTTATATTTTAGATCCATAAATATAATGCTTCCGAAAATTAAAATATAAACTTCATAGCTTGTAATTAATCTAAGAAAAATGTCACATGACAAATGAAAAATTTATTACATCTCACTCAATCAAGATATACTGAAGATTTTAAATTCTTCACTAAATGTATCTTATTTTAATTTACGCAACGTTTTAATTGCTTTTTTAGGGGAAATAAAAACTTTTCTGTTAAACTAAGTCACATCTTAACTGTCTGTATTAGCAGTTGTATGCAAAGTGAGCAAATCAAATATCTCTGTGACACGCATCATATGTAAAAGTTTATCTCCCTTTCGCAATAGAGAGCGCGCCGGTCCATCAGTTCCGGGTAAACACACGAGGTAAGAAAGGTCTGCTGTCTTATCTGGCAGGGAAATGAAACAGCAAGGGCGGAGAAGGGAGGGGGGGCTTTATCTGGAGAGGAATGCCCCGCACAAGTCGTAAAAAGCCATTTGGCTACAAAGCAAACAGCTTTCTGCGATGGAAGAGGTCGGCACAAATCAAAATAAATACGCACTGCTCGCGGATCAATAGCTATCCATTTCTAAGAGATTTCGTGCTCGGGTTGCGCGACTCTATACATATAAGCATCGATTTCCAATTACGAACCTCAAAAGAAACTGCAGTTTTGGGTACAACAGACCGCTGCGTTGTTTTCTCACTTAGCCACGTCAAACATCGATTGCCGATGGACGTGACTCAGGGATAAGGTGAGGAATGACTTCAGCAAATGTTCCTGTTGCGTCTTGAGGGTGTTTTACTTTGAGGGTGGACGCTATTGACTACCTTTCGCCGACATTGACACCGCCTGCTGCAACCAAATAGTGTCGCTTGTACTTAGTAGGATGCAATGGAAAATATAAAATATACATGTAGATAAATTTTAAAGAACTCTGTTCACGGTAAATAGCAATGTAATATTGCCAGGAATAGAGTGGTTTTATTTTAAAGATGCAATATTGTCATATTGTATCTTGAAAGAAATCACTATTCTCGAAAAAATGCACATTATTATTTTTTAAAAAAATATTTTAACACGAAGGATTCAAATGTTGATATTAAGTACAGGGTGTCAAGAAACATAACTCTGCTCAAGTAATATATTTTCATTGTTTTGAATTCTGACGGTTAGAGTGATTTCATGTAATAAACGAACTCCAAATATTTAACTTTTAATAATCCTAACCTATTTATTAGGTTGGGGAATAAGTTCGTAGCATTTTTATCAAAGATATTTATTTAAATAAAAAACAATAATTATATCAATAAGTTAATCAATTATATATTCGCCGTTGCTGTTTACAACCTCTTCCTACCTCTCGACCCATTTGTTGATGCCGTTCCACCAAAAATCGCCTGGTCTGATGTCAAAGAAGTTGTTGAGACAGTTTTTAAGGATATCTTTGATATCGAAGGTAACGCCCTTCATATGGTTTGACAAAGAGCCGAAAAGATGGTAATCGGTCGATGCAAGGTCCTGGAGAATACTGGCGGATGCTGAAGGACCTCCCATTCGAGCTCTTGGAGTGTGACTTTGACGACTTGTGCAACATGGGGCCTTGGCGTTGTCGTGAAGGAGTATGGTTTGACCATGTCGATCAGGTCTTTTCAGTCGATGGCTTCATTCACGTGGTGTACCTGGGCAATGCAGAGTTCCTTGTTGACAGTGACATTCTTTTCGAGCATTTTCAAGTGCACCAAGAGGTCCTCAACAACTTCTTTGACATCAGACCAGGCGAGTTTTGGCGGAACGGCATCAACAAATGGGTCGAGAGGTGGGAAGAAGTTATAAACAGCAACGGTGAATATATAATTGATTAACATATTGATATAATTATTTTTTGTTTCAATAAATGTCTTTGGTAAAAACGCTACGAACTTATTTCCCAGCCTAATATTAAGATTATATTTCTTCATTGTACAGACGTAGTACCTTTTAATGTAAATGGAGTACACTTTATTTTAACTCAATATTATCTCTTTTCTGTTTAAAAGGGAGGTAGCTTAGGTATTGGGGATTCTTCATATAATCATGGATAGAGAAATAACCATTCTGAAAAATTTCATCTTTTGAACGAAACGAAATTTACTTCGTACACTGAAACCTTAAAATTTCTTAGCACTTCCAGTGGTCTTTCTTTCAGGGTTATAATTAGTCCTGAAGAAAATTACAGAACTGTTGCCCATATCCTGTGATCTATTTTCAATCTTATTAGTTGAAAAGAGAATCTCGATCAAACGCTTGTGCAGGTGCCATTCAAACATGTACCAGTCTGGTACAGACAAGTGTAATAGGCGAACCGAACACTATTGCTTTCTTCCTTTTATCAATCGACAAGGCTTTGTAAGTGTGACACATTAAAGTTGGCATTAACATTTGTGACAAGTAGTTTAGAAATAGCTCTTTTGCTGTAAATGTTTATGTGTAGGTGCCATTTAACTTTAATCATTCACACTAGAGAATACAGATGCTGATTGAGCTCTGCTGCGGTTATCACATTTTAGACATTGCAATCCATTTCTATACCCGTAAGACTCTTTCACTGAGCTTTTACCACCCATTAATTTTGTTTACCTATTTTGCCTAGCCGCTCTGTGTGTTTGCTGTCATTGTCCTAAGCACTATCTCTAAGAAAGGCTAAGTTAGAATGTTTTGCTCACGTTTGCCTTAGATAGAATGGATCCTATAATTTCGATTCTGGAAATCTGTAAAGTTCGATATTTTGCGCTTTCAAAAAAAAAATCCAAGAATTTAAGGATCTTCAATAAACTATTACATACTAATCGAACGTATTATTTCATTCGATTAATATGTGGTAGCTTTATACAAGCTGCTTCGAGTGCATTAATATATAACTGGTAGCTATTATATTTGAATGCACTCGAAGTACATTAAAAACAAGGTTTATTATTTTGATCACTACCTGTATTTCTTGTTTGAAATTATTACATGGAGTTTCATAAAATGAGCAAAGTACATGACTATTTGAATTGATGAATTTACTACTTTTGTCATAAATTAAAATGAAGTTTAAACATGAATACAAATGTAAATTTGATGAAAAAATATTGGAATACACATTGATAGAGATTTGTCCACAAGCACACAGTAAAATAATTTATTTATCATTCCAATTTTTAGACACCTATAGATATACTTTTATTATTTACAGTCGAGAAACAATATCGTTGTTCTGTACTGTGAAATATTTCATGCTTCTGTTACTAGAAGGCAAAGAAAAAATAAAAAAGCGTGGTTTTTCACTTATTATTAATTAATTTTGTTGCAGTCAAGCATATATGATCTGTATCTGAACAGAGAGTGGTGAAGATTTATTAATTTACCAAAGCAATAAACATTTCGATGCTATTAATTTTGCACAAGGCATATAAAAAAAGGAAAATATTTCAATATAAAATAAATCAGATTATACCTTTAATCATACTATTCATTGGAATCAAATATTTTATTGATTTTGCAGGATAATTGAGAAGACTTATTCGCAAGAGAGTGAGAATTTAAAAAATAGAAAATAAAATACATGATTTGAATTCAAATGAAATTCTAAATTTACAATTTAATTCCAAGTAGTATTTTGCAAGAAATAAAAGAATCAAAAATGAAAATAAATCATTTCAAGTTAACAATAAATATAACAAGTTGGACCTAAATCATGTGCATGATTTAAATCCTAACTTGTAAATTTTCTACTATAATAAAAACTGAGTAAAATTTAAATATTTTTGTTTAACTTTACAACAGTTGCTTTATTTACAACAGTTAACTTACAATTAGTTTGAAAAGCTGGTTTTGTTTGTCGCTCAAGTGTAGGTTTTCAGCATTTTATGGCTAACAGAATCTTCAGTATAAAGATGGTTGGTTTGTTCGTCGCTCAACGGTCATTTTTTGCACACGAGGGCTAATTAGACCGGGACTTACGGTTTAAAGTGGAATCCGAACCACTACAAACATCCATGCCCAAGGTGGGATTCGAACCCACGAACTGTTGAACCGAAGGCAAGAGCGCTAACCATTCGCCTGCCAGCTCGGCCTTCAGTATAAAGAGGATTCCGAAACACTACAAGCATCTAAACACGAGATGGGATTCGAACACGAACTTTTGAACCGAAGGTTCGATCTCTCTCATTCAATTGCTAGTTCAGCTCCTAAAAAGCTGATTTCAATAGTTTATATACAAATTTCATTTTTATTCCTCCATTTTACACATAAACAATGCGTCTTAAAATTTAAAACGTAAGTGCTATTAAAATTAATACCTTTAACTCTTACTTCCTCTTTACAAACATTTTAATTCATAAGTCCTTTAAATTTCCTGACGATTTCCACTACTGTGGAAGTTTGGACAAGAATATAACAAAATGTTCTATCGAAAATGCATGTTTTATGCATAATGTTTGCAACTCATTTTAGGATTTTTGTTTTGACTTATTTAAACTACTTGGATTACATTTTGCATATTCCACATTAATTATATTCAAAACCATTAATACATATTCAAAACAATTATTCAGAAGTGAAATTTTCTATGGTAAGTCATGTTTACTAAAATTCAAGGTGCACAATATGTATAAATAAAATACTTATTCTACTTGTTAAAGAATTTTTGTCCGAGTATGAAATCAATCTCCACGAAGAGAAAACTTTAGCAGAATGTTAGCCTGTCTAATTTGAAACATAGATATTTGAGTCATGTTTGTTAGTCGCTGAACGGTTATTTTTTCCCACACGATCAAACAGGTTAAATAAAAATTTCCTCATTGCGTTTGTAAACAGTGCAAGCTGCAATCAACATTGAATTCACTGTACAGATGCTTTTACTACGATGCATACTCATCAGATACTCTGCTTACTTCAAGAATGGAGGATTGTGACTCTTTCTTCATTTTAAAATTTACCATCAATGAGTAAACATTTAGGGTAGAAAAGATATTTAAAACGTTGGTTCTTTTCTTCTTCCATTTTTAGTGTAATTTGTTTCAAAGAAATAACAGTTTTTACTATTTGTTTTTCAATTTCGGAAAAACTGAAGCGAACGTATTTTTGACTTCCCTTGTACGCCGCTGATTGGAAATGGACTAGAACATGGAAACAGAGGAAAAGAGTCACTATTTTAATATTTAACTACTTATAAGTAAAGTAATTCTCCTTTAAAGGCAATTTTCCAGAAAAAACTGAAGTGAACATCTTTTTGACTTCCCTTGTACGCCGCTGATTGGAAATGGACTAGAACATGGAAACAGTGAAATAGAAAAGAGTCACGATTTTAAAATTCAATTATTTATAAACAAAAGTGGCATCTTTAAAGGCATTTCACTTTCAGAATTTTTGAAGTGAATATCTCTATATAAGACATTTCATTTTACGTCGCTGATTGAAATGGACTAGTAAGCAGAATACATGTTGTAAAACTAAAATATTTAAAACTAATATATGTATTTTTATCTTTAAAATATCGTTAATTTTCCAATCCGAAATTTTTCTCTTTGAATATTCCACTGGAATTCATGTGGACATAGTACGCTTTTAAGTATATCACCTCCTTTCACTTTTAAACAAGCAAAACTACTTTTATCCTCCTCCAATATTATTTTATTTAGAAAATTTTAACTTATAACATCAAATTTAAGTATAACGAATATCTTTCAGGAGCAATTTTTTGTATTAATATGAATTAAACTCTTAAAATAATTCGAGATGCCCTCCATAAAAATTTTTCGAAGTATTAGAAACTTAAATTAGTTTTGTTTTATTTATAGATCAAGTCTCATTTTATTTAAACATGCAGACTAATTGGATACGGAAAATTAAATGTTTTTCTAAAAATACATTCTAGTAACATTCTAAAGATATATATATTAAAGGAATTTAACAAGAGCAAAAGGCAAAAAATTCAATTAATATATTTTAATATATTACCCATTCAAATATACGTAATAAGTTTTGTTTAAATCATTTCTATACATATATAGCATTTAACTATACGCAATTATTTAACTATAAAAAGTATCACTGTATTCCGCTTTTTTTATCCAGGAAGATAAATTAGTTTCAACGGCTAAATTCATTGATTTCTCGGTTAAATTTGTAATTACAATCCATAATTAAATTTCCCGTTTTTGACAAGGAGTGTACAGAGATGGAAATTAACTTTCTAGCAGCCTTCACCACAGTAAGTTATTTTCTTATTGAGGAAGGTTGCGTTAAGATTTATAATTTGAAAGTTCATTCATAAAAGCAAACGAAATTGATTGTCTAATTAACAGAACTATATTTAAATTTGAAAATTTCATTTCAACTGGTTAGATAAGAATATTTTTATAGTAAAATAATACTATGTTAATGATACAACTATTAGAAAATTTTTTAAATCTTTTTTAATTATTTCGGATGAAATGCATAACCAAAATCCTGAAAGAAATCATATGGGAGAAGATTGATATTTTTAATTGTAATTAGCACTGACAGAGATTTCGGAAAGTTTGGTTTCTATCTTTTTATGGGGTATATGTTCACATAATTATTATTTAGAAATTTAATTTAATTTGGATTATAAATGAATTATAACAAGTGCGCAATAATATATTGCAGTGTCCTTTTTAATTAGTAAAAATTCTAATATTGAAATATTCATTTAAAACTTATGCCATGCTTAATCTCGTATTAGTACTAAATTGATGAATCCTTAGATTTAGTTTTGTTTGTTGTTCTAGTCATCTTTTATACTTAAGGATAGAATTAAGACTTTTTGCGTTAGTTTTTTTGCTTTTTGGGTTTCAATCTAAAAGCATTCTATGAGCACAAGAGCAACATATGAATAAAGCAAGAAATGGAGATCAAAGCCGCGAACTGTTCAACTGAAAGCTACAGAAGCCACCATCCAGGTACCATTTGGGGATTTTAATTCGGTTGGTTGATTGGTTTGTCATGTTTTCGACTATTTTTTGCACCCTAACGCTAATTCAATCAGCACTGACAACTTTAAAGGGATTGCAAACTATTATAATCCCATTCGAGGTGAAATTAAACCAGAAAATGTTGAAGTAAAGGCCCAGCATTGAGCTGCCAATTGGGCAAATGAATAATTCGAATACTAGGAAAAGCACTGAAAAATTGCAGGTTCAAGTCTGAAATTCTGTATTTCATGCAATTTTTTTTAGGATTAAGATTTTTTGGGAGAAAAATTAGAAATAGAGTAGTTTTTAGAATTAATATTAATATTTATCCGATTTTTTTCCAGGTTATTTAATGATATTTTTTTGTATTTGAAATCTAGTTCGGGTACCTATTGTTTAAAGTAGATTTCGAACCTCTAAAAACATCCAGATCCAAGGTAAGATTTAATTCACTAACTGGGGAAACCAAAGTCAAAATCGCTAACTAATCGGATACCAGCTTAATTGTTTGCAGAAATAGTATGGTTGGCTTGACGCTCAATGTTCATTTGTTTCACTCAAGGGACCTAAGTGGGGTACGAACCACCATAAATATTCAAGCCATAGTTATGATTCGAACTCATGAACTGTGGAATCAAAAGCAAGAGCACTAACCATTCGGCTGCCAGCTTGGCTAGAGAGCTAATGTAAATCGCAATTAGTGTTAACTTATGCGCAAATTATCGAAATCTTTTTTGCAAGAATTGAATCATTTTTACAAGATTGAAATAAGTAAGACATATTTCCAAATAATTAAATTTTCAATAATGAAAACTAAAATAAAATTATTTCGTTATGATTCCTTGACATGGGATAAAATATGCTATATCAAAGTTCATGTTTGTGACTTATACGAAAATAGCAAAAGAAACTTAAAATATTATTTGAGTTTCATTTTTTACAATTTTTCAATTTCATGTTTTACCATGTTTGAAAACTTTTGCTTTTTTACTTGCATTTTCTACAAGTAAAACAAAATTCAAGTAAATTTTAACATTATAAAAATTAAATTTATAACATTAAAAAATATAAAAATAGTGTTATAAATTTAACATTTTCAACATTGCTTTCCTCTATTTTCAAATTTACTTTACTGTTTGATTCGCTTATGTAATTGCTATTAAGTATTTTTAAAATTATTGTTAGATATATTTAAATGTTAAAATTTTATATTTATGAACTGTTATCCTGTTACGTTCCTAATATTCCACATAGGAACTTTAAGATACTCCTTAGAAATTTTCTATGCATATTTCGTGCTAATGAGAGGTCACGTTCCAAGAATTTACGTTTTAAAGTGGATTCTAATAAATAGCAAACATCAAAGCCAGAAGCTAGAATCGAATATATATATACCATTCAATTGAACACCAGGTTGCTGATCATTTAGTTAACAGCTTCGTAGGATTTCGCAAAATCAAAGGATAATCAATTATAACTTGCGGATTTAAGATTTTTAATGTAAGATATTAGAGGATTTAAGATATCTTTTAACTTGAGAATTTCATGTACTTATGGAATATTTTTATAGGATAATATTTGTACTTTTAAATTACATATTTATGGTTTGAATCCAATATTCAAAATTTTTCAGATTTGAAGATATTGTCGTAAATTTATTGAATTTTTAAAGAATTGATCTAAAATATTTAAAATTCACTTAACTCTTGATAAAAAAATATATTGTTAACTATTATTAAAAGTAAATTATTGCAAATTTTATAATTTCAAAGGGAGTATTTACTAACATTTTCTATAGCTTGTAAAAATTTTAAATGCAACATTCAATCAGAACACTTTTCTGACGTTGGAAAAGAATTTTAGTAAATGAATTTTCATGAGAAATTGTAATATATAAAAAATGAACATTTTTAGATTCTCCAAAATAATTTTTATAACTTTAAAAATATTCCATGAAATTTTTAAAATACTGTCAAATGTAGAGTGGTTCTCAGTGATTTTAAACAGCATATTTCTCAGTAAGATTCAATATCATTACAAATATCCACGCCCAAGATGGGACTCGAACTCACTGATTACTGATCCGAAGACCAAAATACCAAATATTCGGATGTCATCTCGGCGTGAACGATTGGGAGCTTTCAGGAAATTTCTATAAATTACTTTTGTGATCTAAAAATTTCTCGAAATACATAGCTTTCGATTTTTTAAAAAATAAAATTTTTATGAAACCCAAGTACATGATTATATCTGCAATTATTTCTGTAATGAACAAAAATAAGCAACTATTATAATGTGACTATATATATACGATGATAGTTGATACCAAAAACAATTTGAGCTTCATATAATTTTGTCGTGGTTTGGTGTCGTTTGTTTGTCGCTCAACGGTCATTTTTTACACACGAGGGCTAATTAGACCGGGACCTACTGTTTAAAGTGGATTCCGAACCACTACAAACATCCATGCCCAAGGTGGGATTCGAACCCACGAACTGTTGAACCGAAGGCAAGAACGCTAACCATTTGGCTGCCAGCTCGGCTAATTTTGTCGTGGATAAAATGCTAAAATAGTTGTTTTATAGGAAATATTGCCTGATTAAAAATACCAAATTCAATGCTAAAGTCGTTAAGTGTGAAATTAGAGAAATTTATTCAAATGATTATGGTTAAATACCTTAAGGTAAATATTCTTACGAACAAAATGCATTATAATCTAAAAATAACATTCTTTTAAACTTAGGCACGCTGAGATGAAATCTTAATTATCTAAACCAGAAGCTCTGAAACCAGCTTACAATGCCTTCAGAGCAAAGCACTTCCGAAATCTTAGAAACTCACTGCTCAGAACAATTTAGGTCCCAATGCGACTGACTTAATTTAAGCCACGTTGCGATTAAAGCCCAGTTGGCTGCACAACTTGTCGCCGAAACAGATGCCCGGCTCTTGAATAATTAGATCGACAACAGACTGCCGACGATTAATCAGGAACAAAATTAGACTTCGGATTGCTTGAACAGAATCTGGGATTAGCAAGGGAAATGACCTACATTCTCCCAACACAACGTACTAATTCATTTACATTCACGTAGCAAGACGCTGAAGACCATCATTTACTCATCGACAGCACTGTAGCGCAGGTTTCAATCTGTAAACACCCCTATAATTTGATTTTCGTGTTGGCAGATTCAGTAATAAAATAGAATTGTGTAACAAAGCGATAACATATTTTGTTGAAATCCAACACTACTTTATTCATGATGTTCTAATAGCTATTATAGATTTGATATATAAAAACTTAAGATATTTTACAAATGATTCGCAGCTCTTATTAATAAAATTGTGGCTTACAATTTTAATACAATGCAAAAGCAACATAATTAGATAGAAACTAACATAGGAAATTTTCCCTTCAATGTATATTGTTATATCAAACAACTTATATATTTAACATAACTGTGTATATTATAAATATATTAATATTCCTTTTGCAGATTTCATTATTAACGAACAATGGAAATGCAAAAAAATTGTCATTTTTTATGTTATTTAAATCATTTAATTTTGTGATTACATTCAAAATTCATTCCAAACATTTTTTGATGCAATGGGACAGGATATCACCCTTGGTTTCGATTGACTGACTGAAAAAGGAAATGTAAGTTTTTAAAAATTTCATTGAAAAGTTTTATATAATTTCTGTGTTTTTCTAACAAAATAATTTTAACTAACTAAAATATCTTGATATGTTCATGGCTATACATAACTATTTTGAAATTATGTTGGTGGACTTGCATGTGATTATGAAAATATTATCAAAGTAAAATTTTAGAGGCAAGATTAATAATTAGTCAGTTGCTGTTGAGTCTTCAGATTCAATACGAAAAGAATACCATATAAACTGCCCGACATTGAAAATAAAACACCAAGGAGTTGCCAATAAGTGACGAAACTCAGCTAAGAGAGAGAGACAGCAACGAATAATAAATGATCTGTATTTCGAAATGATATGCATAATACAGAGTGAGAACAGGGTTGGTTCAGAAGTTTGTAGGACCACCGTGGACAGCGATACGCAAAGCAAGATGTCGAGGCACGGAGTCAATGAGATTCGGATGGTGTCTAGAGGAATGACTCTCCATTCCCTGTCAACCATTTGCCATAGTACGTCTTCTGAAGGAGGCAGTGGCAGTGTCTGCAAAGGGCGTCCAATCATATCCCAGACGTGTTCGATTGGTGAGATTTCGCGAGCACGGAAGCCATTGAAGCAGCTGTACACCTTGATGGCATGTAAGCTGATTACTAACGATGTGCGGTCGATTGTTATCCTTCTGATAATAGGGAACTGGGCACCACCTAATGGTGGGGAGTATCTCCCAACGCAGCACATCATCCAAAAAACGTTGGGCTGTCATAGTGCCGTGAATACGAACTATAGGTGACCTGGTATCACACGCAATGAAGACCTAAGCCTTTGATGCCGGGTTGTTGCATGGTAGGGTATTCCACATTGACTGCAGGATCGAACCTGTCTGCACGTTGACGCCACTCTCTGACGTGGTGACTATCACTGAAGAAACAAAAGCGTGACTCATCTGGATTGACGATCCTGTGAGATTCATTGGAGTAAATCATTGGATAAGCAGCTAATTGAGAATGCTGAGATATCGTAAAATCAAGATTTAAAAGTTTTCAAAACAGTTGCAATTTCCAAAGATCCAACACACCATTTATTTTCATTTGAATGTTTTCTTATACATACTTTTCCGATTGTTGGATTCATAGCATAAAAACTGAAAGTGTTTGTGATTCGTTTCACTTTTATACAGGTCTATATATAAGGTCTTTCATTTGAAGAATTTATATGTTTCAATAAATATGATCCTAATGTTACATTTTTCATGCCTACATTTGTTTCAAACCATTTTGAAATTTAAAGAACGTACTTTTCACATTCTTTGTCAGTGAACCATTTTACTTCTTTAAAACTAGTAGCATTATATCGCCATCAATAATTCTTTGAAATCAAATTTCAAACAGTACTCATAATGCATGCGGTTTGTAATATCAGTTGCAATTACCAACTCTACATTTAACTTAATATAAAATTATAATCACACACACATTTCATCATAAAAATATATTACTTTCGAGTTTCTATAAATATTCAACCAATACCTTATTATTACAATAAAGCAAGTATTAATGTAATAATTAATAAGAATGTCCCATTTGGTTAATATTTAAATTAACTGAATGTGACATTCTTATTAAGATTGTGAAGATCAGGGAATGTTTTGATTAATGTTTGCACTATTAATAAATCCAGCCCTAAAACTTTGCAAGAGAAATCTAATCAAGTGGATATTGTGAGAAGTTAGAAATATGTCACTGACCATTTGAAGAACATAATACTTAGCTTATAAAAAAAATCTATAGGAATAAAATTATTTGAAGTTTAAAATAAGTTTAAGCATATTTTATTATCTAAATGGTTGTGACTAATATTTTTTAAAATAAGATAATACAAATTCTTTAAATATGTCCCTTAAAGATTATTTTACACATACAATACACCTTATTTTGAAGTTTATAGTTCAGTTTGTAGAGCTATGGTCATTTTAAACAAGCAGGATATTTTGGCTGATACTTATATATTTTATAAAATTTTGAACTATTATAAGCAATTTAGTTTGGTTTAGTTCCTTTGTAGATCAGAAGTCATTTTTTGCACACGAAGGCTGATTAGATCCGGATCTACACAGCTTAAAGTATACTCCGAAAAACAAATACCAGACGAGGTGGGAATCGAACCGACGAACTGTTGAACCGAAAACTAGAGCTCTTACCATTCAGCTGTCAGTTCGCCTACAGCCGTATTTGAGAGGAAATATGAACTCATTCACTTTTAAACTTAAGGTTAAAAGTGAATTCTACATAACCAAAGACATTTTAAATAACTCCTAACCTAATGGAATCTCAACGAAAGCTTTTCATATACTCAATATCCCACGTGTTTTTACATTTACTAGTAAACTAAATACATGAAAAATTGTAAACAAGTATCTGGCCTCTATCCACCGTTATATGAAATTTCCTGAATATTAATAGTCATTAATTTTGGAAATTCATTAATAAATTAAAAAAAAATTTCAATAAAGTGTTTAATCAAAATAAAAAAACAGTCTATAAATGTAATCTGAAAGTATTTTGAAGTTTAATTTTTAAAGAATTTTTCTGGAATAAAAAAGGACTTTGAATTCTAAGTACACGCACATCCCAAGTGGGAATCGAACTCGTGAACTGAAAGTCAGCGCACTAACCAATTAGACAACAGTTCAGCTCATATTTCTTAGATTTATATAGCATACCATGTTATATACAGAAACATGCCATATAAAACATGTAATGTAAACATCAACACTTTAACGAAGTTTCATTAATAACATTTTGAAAATATATAGCGATTTATTTGCTCCAGCAAAATTTTATTAATTTCTTTAGTACTATGCTAAGAAACAGAATTACTAACTGAAATATGCCTTATATTAAGATAAATGTGCTATTAAATAAAATTTCACGAGCGCCATCTCCTAGGATGTATTATTTCTATTACTATTGTATAATAATCAGTAAAGCGCCACGAAAATAAGCAGTTTGTCATATCAGTGTTTAAAGAGCAATGACAAAACCTCCCACGCAAATAACCATCAGGAAACGACAACTATTCAGAGCCGTTTCCCGACGCAACATTAAGCATCAGAAGCAGAATCGACGAGGAAAATGTATCTGCGGAAACAAGCAGTTATACTCACTTGGTTTTGTTTTGTCGACTGGGATTTTTTCCTTATTGATAGAGGAAAACACATTTTATAATTGTTAAAATATTAATTTCGTACATCAAAGAATATAATTTGCATTGACAAATAAATATCATGGCTTACTAATATTTGAAAAAAAAATCACTTCGTTTTTGTTAAGTAATTGGAAGGATTAAAATAAATTTAATATATATAGTTTTATAAATTTTTAAATTTACATACATTTTAAACTTGTTAAGCCAAACCTTCTCTATTTGCATTTATTTTAATTTTTGATATGATACATTTTGATTCATGTGAGCATTTACCAGTTACAGTTAAAGATTTCTGGCTGACTGAATGTGGCTGCCAACCTTGGGATTTAAATACCAAATTTAAGTTATGTCATAGCCGTGCAACACGAAACATAGGGAAAAATAAGGATTTACGGTCGGTTTTCTACACATGAAAGTATTTCATCTGAGTTTTATAGCTCGAGATGAATTTTGAACTATTATAAATGCTACCTACCATACGAGATGAGAATTAAATCCGCCAAATAATGAACTGAAGACCAGAATGCATACAACTCATCTCCTTCGTGGAAGAAGAGAATCGGTAGTTCGCTTTGTTTCTTGCTCAATGGTAATTTTTTGCACACGAGGGTTAGACAGGGACACAGTTTAAAATGGATTCCGAACTCAAGGTAGGATTCGAACCCACAAACTATTGAACCGAAAGCAAGAGGGCTAACCATATTGGCTGCTAGCTGGCAAGGAAATCAGAAGGTTTGGTTTGGTTTGTTTGTCGCTCAACGGTCATTTTTTGCACACGAGGGCTAATTAGACCGGGACTTACGGCTTAAAGTGGATTCCAAACCACTACAAACATCCATGCCCAAGGTGGGATTCGAACCCACGAACTGTTGAACCGAAGGCAAGAGCGCTAACCATTCGGCTGCCAGCTCGGCAAGGAAATCAGTAGAGAATTTTAACCATATTAGTTATTTGAATTGATTGATTTGTCATGTCTTCATTAATTTGCTACTCTGTGATCATGGTTACATTTAACACACAAGGGCGAATTCAAACGCGTTTCGTTTGTTTGTTGTTTTACTGTTAGTTTTTGCATATGAGGGTCAATTTGGTCCAAACATGTTTTTACAATGAATTCCAATAACGACTTGCGAATGCCCTCACTCAACGTGACTATCGAACCTATGAACTGTTAAATTGCAAGTCAAAACTCTAACCCTTCAAAGCTACCAGCTCAACAAATTTGACGTGTTTTATGGTTGGTTTGTCAATTTTATAGTCTGTTTATGCACTATATAGTTTTAGCAAATCTTATAATTTCTATAACGTAGATTCCAAACAATTATAAGCAACCAAACTCTAAGGAAGATTTTAGTTTGTTTGATTAGTTATGTCACTCAACGGTCAATTTAATTGAAACCTATGGCTTAAAGTTGATTCCTTATCTTATGCAAGAATTTGATCACGTACTATAATAAAAAATGGTATTTAAAGTGCATTAAAAATGATATCTTTCATAGAAAATTCTTAAAAATCTATATTTCCTTTTTTTCGTTTACGCATCTGTTTGATCTCCAATGCCACCAAATATTCACCGAGTACATGCGATATACCTACTCGTTAAACTTGTGGAATCAAAAGCCCTGTGTTTGGTCATTGAGTTCCTCCCCCTCCAGATCAAAGTCATAATTAAGGGAATGGATCCTCTGGTGGTGCCATCTATCGGGGGCGTCTTAGAGCAAATACGTATTTTCACATTGATGCTATGTTTAAACGAAAGACGCACCCTTCTGACTTAATTTCGCATAGCTGTCGGTAGCGAGCTTGGCTTGTGTCACAAGTAACAACACACCCATATCTCGAAAGACAATAAATAAAAGAAACCATCCATCTTTCGAAAGGCAATGAATTGTAAATATTAAAATAAATAAAGGAAATAAAAACAAATCGTACTATTTACACTAATTTATACGTTCGCACACAATTTAAGCAACTGACGTTCTATTGTATTTGCATCCAATTACAGTTATACAATGGATTTAAGAAGTTGGTTTGAGTGCATTCGGTGGCATATTTCCAACTTTGAAAGCAGAATTTACCAATGAAATCTTCAATGAGATAAGAGGTACCTTAATTAAATGGTAATCCAAATGATCCTTTCAAACAAAAGCGCATCCGCATTAAAGTTTCATTTTGCATCGCATTCAAGGATGTTTTGATTTTTATAAAACTCTTCAGTGGGGTTTATTTGGATAAATATACAGCTTGACAGTGTACTCTATAATGAATGGGGAATTTCAGATTGCGGCAAATTCTATTTGGCAAACATAATTCAGAGCAAATTGAGTGAACGTAAACAGTTGAATAAATAATTGGATTTTTATTGGTTCCGTCAAAGAGAAGTGATTAATTTATTTCGTATTCATGAGAATAATCAGAAAATATTTCTCTGATGATATGAGAGAGAAATATTAGAAAACTCTGACAAATTAATATTTCTTAATTTCAGATTTGGAGGATTTCATAAAATAAAGTATGTCGGATATTCCATTGAAATGAAACACATTCCTAAATTTTCGATAATACATAAAAGATTATACACATTTCATAGACATTCCTAAATATTTGATAAAACATTCCTAAATATTCGCTGTTATGCGATACGAATGATTCAATTCAATATAAATAGTGAATAAAAACAAGAAATCTAGGTTGAGTTTTTGCAAAATTTCAATCAAAATATGATATTTTATGAATAAATTAGAAATTTAATCAAAAGCGAAAATAATTAGTCTAGTAAATTTATTTTCAAATTAATTGCTAAAAACTGCTTATATATGCTATGTTAGAGAAAAATGAATATCTTAAATATTATAGACCTTAGATGAAAATACCTTATTAATAATTATTAAGATATGATAGTTATCTTTTTATCTAAATGAACTTTAAAAATTTCATTTCAATTTCATAAGTTAGTGTATTTCATATTTTTTTACATGATTAAGCAAATATTAGTTAAACGTGTTCTGAATTCAAATTTAAATTAACTTACTTAGTTCATTTTTTTACCGTTATATATTTGCAATATTAAATATTAATAATACTTCGCGATTTAAATTGTTACATGAAACTTTCTCTAAATTCATCAATTTACAAGAATAATGCTAAACGATATGTTTCATAGAATAGATGTGGTTTGTAGATATGGATCCCTTACAAACTAAGCAGTAGGTTTTTCTACATTATTTGACTTTTAATCTTCAGAGAAACATTTTAAGAGACTATTATTCTCGTAATGCTTGAATTCGACGTCTCCCGTGGAAAAATCATGCAATTTTGTGTGGTCGATATCACTCTTTACAATTTATGGTTGGGAAAATATCAAGTTCCAACTCTTAAATGAATAATTCCTATTAAAACGATCTTTAAATTACTTTAAATTAAGATCGATCTCAACTGGAAGAATAATACTATCCAATAAACTCTGACAAAGTAGATAACTTATCTGCAATTTACCATGAGGCTAGTTTATTACTCTGTTGCCATTTGTTCCTCACAAGGACTAATTAAATGAGACCGAATTTTGAATCTTTCGAGTTGAGAATCGAACTGTTGAATAAAGGCCAGACGCTAACAAGTCGAATGCTGATTCAATTGACACAGACATTTTTACTGTTATCACACTCCTTTATAAATGAACACAAATTTTGCAAACTTTCAGTTTTTAGAGATAAAAATAAGTTATTTTATTAATATTTAAATTAATGGCCTTTAAATAATTCACTTGCATAAATTTCTTTAATACTTTTAATTAGAAATTAAAAAATTTTGTAATCTTATATAGAAACTGCCGACCGATGGCAGAGTGGTTAGCGTTCCTGACTCCTGAGCTGTTGGTCCCGGGTTCGAATCCCGGTTCGGGAATGGATGTTTCTTTCCTTCTCTGTTCTCTCTCTGTTTCTATGTCCTTTCTTCTGTGATGTTGTATGAATGTGGACTGCCCTATAAACGGGTTTGTGGTGGTATGGCGCGGGTAACGCTACTCGCCTCCGTGACTTGGTTCACAGGTGCCCGCTGGGTAACGACAAATGAGTAGCGGTCTCTGGTCTTGTTGTGGCATAGGGTTCAACCCTCTTGTGCCCGCCATTGGAAAAGAAATATATAGAAACTATCAATTAATATTTTTTATTAGGCACATATTTAACAATATGAATGGTTGAGACATCTTAATGCTAATTTTAGCAATAAGTTTTATTCATAAAAATCATTAGTAATATATAAATCAAAGTTATATTTATTAGTTTAAAAGTATCAAAATGCAAATAAGGTTTATAAAATGAAGCACATAAAATATGGTGAACTCAAACAATAAGACAAATTTGAATTACGAACTTAAATATGCTTATAGACTTAATATAAAAGAAGCCTTGTCAAATATAAAAATAAGTGATTTGCACGTCAATTCCATGCAACGTCAACATCCTATCTGACAACAAGAAAAATATCAGTCTCGGATACTCAACCACCAGAGGACTTCCAAGAACCGGTACCGGCATTTCCGATCCGCTGTTTGGATGTATGCAAAACATTTTGAAAGAGGAACTGTAAAAACAGTTGAGCAACTCCTAGAATAGTGAGTTCCTAATCAAAAATGTGAGTTTTAATGCAATAAGCGCTCGTTCTCAGTTATTAAAAGATATCCAGGAACAAGTATTTAAGTATTAATCTGGCTTATAGGAATGCATGTTTCAAATCTGTAAAGGTATTAGATTATCGTTATTTATCAATTAGTTTTTTCAAACATTTTGTTTTAAGATTTTCTTAAATTACATCATTACAGTAAAAAAATAATATAAATAAAAGAATTACTGTGAACATATTTTATTAGGTTGGTGCGTATGAAATGTCGGATTCTTAAGTGATTGTATAAAACTGCATATCTTTCTTCAAAAGCTGTTTATTCAATCAAAGTATGCTCCATTCGCTTCAATACACTTCTCCCAACGAGATTTTAAAGCGTAGATGCCTGTCTTAAAAAAATTTGGTCTTTAGAATTAATAAACTCTGATATCGAGTTTTTTAGACTGTCTTCATTTTCATAGTGTTTGCCCCTTAAAAACAGCTCTAAATGCTTGAAAAAATGAAAATCGGTCGGCGAGAGATCCGGTGAATAGGGTGGATGCTGCAATGATGAGCATACGTTTAACCGATCCAGCTTATTTCGCTCTGTCAGTGCGTGCGGTACCCACTTGTCCATCTTCTTAACCTTGCCAATCTCAGAAAGGTGTCTCAATATCGTTGTATGGTCAACTTTCATCCTGATAGCAAGTTCCCTCGTGGATACGGCTGGATCCGCTTCCACTAGAGCCTTCAGGTCATCATTCTTCACAGACGTTTTGGGTCTTCCGCGCGGCTCATTTTGCAGTGAAAAATCGCCAGTCCGAAATTTTTCGAACCAACGCTGCACTTTCCGATCGTTAACCGTATTCTCCCCAAACGCTTGGTTTATGTTGCGTGCAGCTTTTGCAGCACTATTACCAAGTTTGTACTCATATAAGAAAATGACGCGAATGTCGGCAGAATTCATATCGGCAGTAAACTCAAAAGAAATAAAAAAGGGAAGACCTTCGAGAAAACCTATTTTGCTGAAATGAGTCTCTGGCAATGGACAATACGAGTATGAATGAGGTTATGCCAAATACAAAAGTATAACGAAAACAGGGAGGAAAACGTCCGCATGTAAAGAGAATCCGACATTTCATACGCACCAACCTAATTTAATTGATTGAAATATTGGAAAACATTGAAAAAGAATCTAAACCGTAATTGTAATAGAATTTATCTCTATTCTGAAGACATATTTTACATGCGAGAGCCAGTTCCAATGCTGAACCACCACGAGCTCTAAACTTCAAATTGTCAGATGGCAAAATAGGGTTTAAAGATGAGTTTTTTTATAGCGTTAATTATAACAGAATTTAGGAAAATATTTTGATAAGCAGTAATTATGGAAGCTAAAATGAATTTTTTAAAAAAAGCACACGTTCAACGCATAATTCATAGTTTCTAAAAATATACTATCGTAGAAATATTTCCAAATCTTTAAAGCTAAAAAACTTCGCACACACTTTAAAAACATACTTCATAAAAGAAAAGCAACAAAATAAGGAAAACAAAACCGGAAAAAATTAATATTACGGTCTACTTGGCGAACTTTGTGTTGAATCATAAAATAAGAATGAAGCCGCTATTGTTATTGGTCACTTTTCAAATGACCATCAATAATAATTAAGATATATTTTGCTATTATTGGTCATTAATTATTATTATTATTGTTCACTTTTCAAATGCCCAGGTTTATTCAGTATTTTGCAAGAAAAAAATTTTCAGAAGAAAGTTTAATCTTCCAAAATACATTCAGAAACTTTGATATTTAGGTTTTTATATTTGGCACCTTCACTGATTCATATTTACGTGGAAAGAGCATTGGTTGGCTAAAGTAAACATTGTGATAACGGAAGAATTAGGCATTTTCTGTTAGTACGTTTTTAATTTAAAGTTTTAACAGTAATTGATATTCTACCAACGAGGTACTTATCACACAAATCACCAAAAAATATTTGTAACAGACGATTTTATTAGGCCTATAATGTATACAAAAGGGGTTTAGTGTATCTGGCCTCCTCGTATAGGGCATTCTGGGTAACTCTAAATCAACTACAGCCTTCGCCAATATCTTACACTTCATTACATCGACTTTGTCTCCCGATCCCCCTGCGAAATGCCAAAACGACTTCTCAAGAACAACATCCGACAAAGAAGAATTTCCTCTTTTCATAACATGACAAATAGAATAACTTCGGGGATTTTTTTTTATGCTCTGACTCGAATGCAATTCTCATTCCTTTCTAGAGTTAAAGAACAGATGTCTTTCGGAATCATTACTAGTCATAATTATCTTCAGGCCATGGTAGGCTAGTGGTTAGGACATCGGCCTTCCGTCCGGAACAATGGGGTTCGATTCCCAATGCCGCCAATGACCCACCGAGTACATGCGATATACATGCTTGTTAAATCTGTGAAGTCGAAAGTCCTGTGGTCGGTCCTTGAGCAATTACCACGGGTGTAATGGTCAGAGAAAATTTTGTCCCCTTCAGATTAATGTCAAAATTGAGGGAGATGATCCTCTGGTGGTGCCATCTATCGGAGGAATTTAGAGCAAAGTCATACTTTCACCTTCGTGGTGCTCTAGTTAATAACGAAAGATGCACCCTATTGACTTAAATGTGCATAGCCAACGGAATAGAGAGCTTTGCTTATTCAAGTGTCAAAAATAGCAAGAACATGATTGATTATCTTCAGGCTCATCTAGTCAGCAATTGACTTGCCGATCCTCCACTTTGTCCTTCCAGCAATACTGTGCCTATGATTAGAGAATATCTTTTCTCTTCTTTCACTCTTTTCTCTTCATGTTCATGGTTTTGAAGCTTCTGCAACCATTTCTCGTTCTGGTGCAGTCTCTGTATTGTATTGGAATGCAAGACGTCTTATGTCTTACAAAACGTTGGTGGGTGTATTTTTTTAAAAAAATAATGTATACATAAATCCTCAGACTTATATCAAATAAAAGTTTATCAAGTGTTCTTAACATTTAAAAGAAAGTTCACCAGTTTATATAAAATTCATATTAAACGAAAAATGCTCAATTACTGATACACAAAATATTATATTCTAAATTGTTCATTTTATTTGACTCGTATATTTAAAAATGCAATTCAGTTCATTTATTTGGGCATTTAACTATTTAAATATTTTTAACCAAAATATAGGTATTTTTTATAAAATAGTCGCTTAAATCATGCATTAAATATAAAGCATTGTGTATGTGTGTAAATACATTGTTATCTATAAATATATTAAAAATATGTTAAATATATTATAACATATTTTTAATACATTTGATATTTTATTTGTATGTTTACTACTGTAGCTAAATTTAGTTGCTTTCATGTTTTCAAAATGATCCGATTTTATATTTTTGCTTTTAATTCCGATTACAAAAGAATATAAATATTTAAAATTTGTGTTTTTAAGGCACTTTCAATAATCGTTGGATTGTTAAAATGGGTCAAAAGCTTCCTATACTCGTATTGCTATAAAACAAATCTATTTCTATGCAACATCCAGCAAAAAGGGATTAATTTATACATAGTTATAACACGCATAGATTGTTTTAGCATGTTGATGCTTAGATCTACCAGGAATTGAACCAGCTACCTTTCGTGTTTGATAGGTTTTCATTCTCGGTAACCAAGTCAATACAGAAATTTTAGTTCAAACAAGAATATTGTTTCCGCATTGTAAAATAAATTAGTTTATATATAATCTAAAATACAAAATAAACGTTAAAAATGATTTTTGTGACCGAATTTTTTCTCGCTTGAAGTTAAAAGAAAATGCTAGAAGAAAAAATTACATACACACATTATCTATCTATCTATCTATCTATCTATCTATATTAAAATTTACACATTAAAATTTCAGTCATTAAAAATTAAAATTGCAGATTAAGGATTACTATACTTTTAAGCAAAAATATACTTTATTTCACTGATTCCATTATTAGTTTCTAATTTTTCTAGGTTTTCTAAAAATCTAGATTGTGAGATCAAAGATTCCCAGAACCAAAGTTAAGATACATCGTAAAACAAAAGGTAATTGGATTGTGGTGAAAAAGATCCTCTTTCGGATGCCGAGTAACGAAGTAATTCAATTTAGCAGCTTAACGCGTGAATAAATTAATTTGCCTATAAAAACTTCCGCGGTAAAAAGACTGATTTAATCATCGTAATTTCACGCTAAAGCAATAAGACAAAAGAAGAACTACTACAATTCAAAGCTTTAAGAATATTAAGAGAAAGGTCATTTCAAACTCTACATTGCATACTTTACATTGATTTCGAATAAGTTTTGAAAGTTACGTTTTTTTTATATGAAATTCTAACACAGTAATTAAGAAGTCCTTTCGATAGACAATAAGTTTTGAAAATTATACCAAGAAAAGATTTCTCAAGAAATTTTGCTTTAAACTCTTTATCAATTTTTTACGCCGCCCAACTTGTCTAGTAGTCAGCGTGCGTGACTGCGGATAGGGAGGTCCTGGGTTCGAATACCGGTTTGGGCATGGATGTACTTCTCTCTATCTATCCTGTCTTTGCCCTTTCCTTGTATGAATGGGTTGTGAATGGTTGCTTACCCTATAAACGGGTACCTTTGGCATGTGTGTACTGAGGAAGTCGGACTCCACACCAAATTACGGTTTAGTTGGAAAAGTGGAGCAGCGCACCCCATAATACCAGCCTCGACCACACGACAATCATTTTTTGATTTAGAACAACAATTGGATTTTTGCTTGTCAGTTTGTGAAAATGATAATAAATGTATGAGATTTTAGACACTTTTTAAGTTCCTCGAATTCTGAAATCTAATTACTCCGTAGTTTCTGAAGAGTTAAAATCAACGTAATACAAGTAAATTTCCATGAAATATTGGGGAAAAATTACCTTCATTCTATTTATTATAAATAGTAATTATTATTATTTAGACATAATACTTATAGAAATGGTATTTATTATCGAGGAATAAAAAATACATTTACAAGAGTAAACATTTTGTAAGTTTAAATGAATGATACAGACTATTCAGTCAAGGGCAGGAGATTCAATATAAATTTTCAGATTTTGCAACCTTAATTTTCACGTATGTTTATTTTCCAAAATATAAAAAAATGATGAAAATCTATATACCTTATCGTACTATATTCTGATACTAAAATTAAACAAAGGAAAATAAAACCAATACCAAGACTTGTTTTCCATTTTTGCAATCATTTAAAAAAATCTGACAAAAATATTGAATGTTGAAATGAACTAATAAATTTCAAAAATAGTTTTAGTCTGTATTTAAATAGTTTGGTAACGCTTTGAAAGAACCAGTTGCGCACGAGCTAACTGGACACGGACATATAGTTTAAATGACTCCAAACCTCTATAATATCCCTGTCCAAAAAGAGAATGGAAACCACAAACAACTGAAGAAAGAGCTAACCATTTAGATGCCACTTCGTATTTATAAACTGTATTGTTGAATAGAAAATAAAATCTTGAACATTTTATAAGTCTGATATGCATTGAAAATTTTCAAAAAGTAGAGAAATCTTTTAATTTAACTAAAAGTATAATATTAGACTCATAATCATAGATAACAAATATGTTAAACTAAACTATTATAAGTATTAACTTAGAAGGTAAAAATACCCAATTTTATTTGGTACTTTTCTCAAAGCAGTTTACTTTTTAGTTACATTGTTGTTGTTGTGTGCCAGCTAGGCTGGCAATATGGGGTGCGCTGCTCCACTTTTTCAACTGAACCCTATTTTGGTGTGGAGTCCAACTTCTTCAGTACACACATGCTATAGGAACCCGTTTATAGGGTAGGCAACCATTCACACCTCATTCATACAAGGAAAGGACAAAGACAGGATAGATAGAGAAAGTACATCCATGCCCGAACCAGGATTCGAACCCAGGACCTCCCTATCCGTAGTCAGGGACTCTGAACACTAGACAGGGCGGGCGGCTTTAGTTACATTAAGTTCCCATAATGAATACTATATTCATATAGAACTTATTTGAAGTTTCTTCTTTTGCAATGGGTTTGCTTTGTTTATCAGTCATTTTTACCACATGTACTAATTAAGACTGGGAGGTACTGTTTAAAGTGGATTTCGAACCTCTACGAACACTCGAGCCCGTTGTAGGAATCGAACCTACGAATTGTTGAACAGAAGGATAGATTAGTAAACATTAGACTGTCAGCCTTATTTTTTTCTAAGAAGGGATTCTTAAGAGTTGTTTATATTTGTAAAGATAACCCTTGAAATATTGTTTATAAAATATTACCACACTGCTTACATAAAAATGTGTATTTACACAAAATTGCAAACTATTTTCTGTTAGGATTCTAATTTATTATTCAAATATTATAATCCCGGTGTGTCTGTCGCGCACCAGAGTTTCTGCATACGAGGACAAATTATGGGACAAACAGTTTGAAGTGGGAACTGCTACAAACCTATTGACCACAGTGAGAATCAAACCCACAAGCTGTTGAACCTAAGGCAAGATCTTTCGACAGCTGCATCGGCTGATGTAATCTCGAATAGCTTTCCATATTATCCGTGCATGCTATCTTATCGAAAATTAATATAAAACCTCAAAATTAAATATTTTAGTCGTATGGAAGTTGTATAAGGTATAAGAGAGATTCATTTATTGGCTAGATTAGTTCCGATATAGCTTGTAAAATAAAAAAATACAGCATAATTTAGAATAGTTATCTGACAACCTTCGCGTCTTATGATCACTGCTCAAAAATCAAAAATCTTCTTGCATAATCTGATGTAGGAAAAATATAGATTTGAATTCCGAATGCAAATTTTAATTAATTCTGTTGGTAGTACATTATCAATAGCCCTCTGAAAGCAAATATAAAATTTACGAACAATTTCAAATTAAATATTAATGGAAAAAACTGAAAAGAATATTGAATTATTTTTAAAAGTTTAATATAGAATTGATATAGTAAAAATGCTTAAAATTTTTGTCTAAAAGTATGAAAAATAACCTTCGTTATTAGAAATAGTTGAAAATTTCAAGGTTTACATTGTTTCACACTTTAGTTACTGATACTTTTAAACATGTTTGAATGTAGACAAAGGAATTAACAGCACATGATATTTCACAATAATTCCTTAGTTAATTGTTTGCTCAAAATCCAATTTTATGGCTAATTTAGTTTAAATTCTTTTATCCACTTTAATTTTTTTTTATTCTGAATAAGTCAGTTTTCCTACAAGGATTTTTTTCTCTAAAAAAAACGCATGAATACTTCAACTTAAATATTATCAGTTTTAACTAAAATTTTTTTAGAAATATAAATATTTTCAGAAAGAAATAATTTTCTATAAAAGAGAGAATTTTAATGAACTTTTGGAAATGCATGTATCAAACATTTTAATGAAAACAACCGATGAAAACGATAAATTTTAAAAGTCCGCACACATTTAATTTAAATTGTAACTTTATATCTGGCAACGTGGCTCCATATTAGGTTACGGAACTTTATCAGCACTTTTACGGCTTATCAATAACTGATAAATGCTGTCTTTAAAAGTGGGTTCTCATACGTGTTGGCTTAATTTAAATAATTTATGATAGATTCACCCTTTACCAGCTGATGGTAGTGAAAGTTTAAACGAAATACAAGTTTTAATTCTTGTTTTTTTTAATTTTTAAACTCAAGGTGACTAATTATGTCCGGGAATAGGTAGTTATTAAATTAATTAAAACCCCCCTGCAACTTACTGTTATCCTCAGAAATATTTTGCAAAATTTTACACCTAATTAGTTACAAGTCAGAAAGTAATTAAGGTAACTCATTAAAATCTAGTTAATCAATTCTTTGAAAAATTATCAAATGTTAATTATGGAACTCTGATCTAGGTTTAATTCCTGAATGAAAAACTAAAGAATAAAAAGTTTTAGATTAATTTGAATTTTAATAAGTTAAATTGTCATTATTCATTTAAACACTTTTATTTTAAAGAAATTTTAATCAAAAGTTTTTTTTAAGTAAAACAACTTATTACGAACAAGAAAGTTAGGTTATTAAAATAATATTTGTAATGATATTCATTTAATACACAAATTGAAGTTTAAACATAAATTTTACTTATAAGAAAAATTTATAACCCATCAAAATATTGTAATTTAATTTTTTGAATTTTCTAGAAAATTACATTTCTATTTTTTTTTAAATTAATTTTTCTGAAATCTGATTTTATTAAATCATAGATAAGAAACGTGCAATTTATTAAAAGAAAAAAAGTTGTTAATTAAAATAATGCTGTATAGTTCTGGATTATGAATTTAAAATTAGTAACATTGGATTAGAGAAGTTTCTATATAATATAGATTTATTAAATGGAATAATTTATATATTTAATTCGTAATTTTACATATACTTTACCCCAAGGGTGCCTACTTTTATATATACTTTATCAAGAGTATATATTTTCAAGAATAAATATTAAATATTATGTAGAAATATATTACTATTAATAACTAATAAATTCTACTACTCTTATTAATATAACTGACTCCTGAAATTTGTCAGTTAATTTAAAGTCTATCTAGTCTTTCTTTAAAAATATTTTTAGGAAGCATTTTTAGTAATTATATAAAACTTCTAAGAAAGCAGTTTAAAAATATACAACATGTACATTTAATTGATTTTGCTTTTTAAATTTGTGTCCCCAAAACTTTCTGAAACAATTTTTCAACATCAGTTTTCATAATTTAAGAAAGCAAATCACAATTTGCTAGCAAATGTTTATCGAAAAAAGCTCACACTGTAAGAAAATATTATAGAAATAGCAGAAATTTCTTTCATATGCAGGTTTACCATATTAAGATACTAAAAATAATCATATTAAACATCAAAATTTTCCCGCTTTTTTAATCAACTTAAAATAATTTGAAGTACTTCCCGAACAGACATAATTAATAACTTCTAATTTGCTACGGAAATGAAGTTTTAGTTTCAAAATGATATAATTTGAAGTTATACAACAGAAATGGTGTAATCTACTTAAAATAAATTAATTTTTCAATGCTGTAAATTGATTAGCATAAAATGTTTATGAAAAAAGGATGTTTTTATATTATGCTTAAAATGTTTTTAAAAAGCTAAACTGCATCAAGAAAAAAATTGTGAAAATTTTAAAACTGAATTTTTATCTTTAAGGTCAACAGCAATATTTCACTTTACATATGAAATCTATTCATTTATATTTCTTGAAAAGTAAATTTATTTTAATGTATCGCTCAGTCTTTGTAAATATTGCAAACCTTAAATTGGAAAAAAATTAAAATGTTTTATTTAAATATTACCCAAGATCTATATTATTTCTTTAAAATAAAATTGGAGATGCTAGTTTCATAAAGATTTCTAATAGTTATTATTTGACAGTAAATTTTTGCTTATATTATTATACAATTAAAATACGGGAAATTCATTTGCATAGCTTAAAGTTTTATAAATAAAAGTTCCCATTAGTTTCCATATAAAAAAACTATACAATTTTCAATTATGAAGATTTTAAATCTAAAATAAATCATCACAAAGACATAATAAACTTTTGATAAAGTGTATAAAAAAACTGAACTAATATTTATGTAAATACTAAAATTCTTACCTTTTTTCCTATTTCAGAATTTTTAAGCAATCGCAAATAATCCTTTAGCAGTGTTTGTGTATATAACGAGTTGCTCGAAAAAAACTTAATAACACTTATTTATTTTGTCTCTCAGTTTTAATTGAAAACTTCAAACTTGGATGATTATCATTTCGACTTTTTTTTATTTTCGAATGCAGTTTTCAGATTTCTAATTTGTTTCTGGAAACCAATTAGTTCGAACTTTTATTCGAAGACGCAACCACAACACCGAAGAACAACCGCAACCTTTTCGAAATCGTTCGATGCACCGCCACTACCGGCCTTCTACAGCCACCGGCTGATAATGAATTTGGCGGCAACGTTTTTAGAAATATCTCAACCCTGTACTTTGATCGGTCGGTAGGTGGCGCTCCGGACTGCTTCAACGTCAAGCCGATGTGCTCTACTGTAGAGCATCGTTTTCAAAAAGGGCAGGAGTTGCGTACCAAAATTAAAACATTTGTTCTTAAGATTAATGAGTGGAAGAGGCGAATTAGTTTTGAACTTAGAGTTATGGTGGGGCCCGTTCTGTACCTGAATACCGGAATTTAATTCAATTAGCTGCTTGAAATTTTCCAGCGTCAACGGAAAGAATTTGAATTGAGAATAATTGGCTTTCCCTAACTTTAATTTTCCCTTTGTACACAAAGTAAGCGCTGAATAGCTGGCATATTCATTTTTTTCAGCAGAGGTAAATTAATTACATTTTTTTCTGGTTCATTAAACGAAATATAAAAAAAAAATTCTTTGAATTTTAAATTGGATAAAGTAAACTGTTTTTATGGGGATTTTTAAATATTTTGAAAAAATTTTTTCTAAAATAGATTAATAAATTCTTAGTTTTGAAAAAAAAAGCCTTAACATAATTTAAATTTTTTTTCTTTTTCAAAACTTATTAATAAATTCATTTTTATTTCCAGTATAAAAGCTTTTAAGTGTATTTTGGATAGAGTAAATGTTAAAAGTAATATAGAAAATTTATTGCATTTTGAAACTGAAAGAATATTTACTTAAAAGACTGTGCATAAAAGAAAAAATTAAGAAATTTTAAGAGAATTCGGTTGTTGAGAAAGATTATTGCAATTGAATTTTTCCTTTTTACACAATGTTTGGTTCTGTAACCTTTTGTTAGATAATATTATATTCAATTATCAATCTATTATCGCTACAAAGTGTATAACAACTAAATGAATTGGAAACATTAATTAATAATAACATAGAATTGTTAGTACCATACATATTTAAATATCATTATAAAAAATTGAGTTTAATTTATTAAGATTAAAAATTGACAAATTTAATTTATAAAATGTATTATTTTAAAAATTACTAATTCTATATAAGTTCTTAAAAACGTCTGTATAGAAATATAAGTGTCTATATTTCAAAATATATTTAATAAATTTTAATATGTGAGAAAAAAAATCGCTCTAAAATTCGAAAGACGATGGATTTAATACTTGAAATTCCACACTTGAGCTTTATTAATTGTTTTATAACTGATTAAAATATTTTTAGTTTTAAAAATGACAATTTACTGCACAAAACTGACATTCCTTAAAATTAGCATTTTTAAGGAATGTTTAAAAACATCTGTACGTAGCAAAGTGTCTAAAGAAATATAGCTAATTATCCAACAAAATATAAATGAAAAAAATTTAATTTGTAGTGAAGGCATCGGTCAACTATTCGAAATGTAACAGGTTCAATTCTCGATCTTTTCAAAACCAATGTGTTAAGAGGGTCTGTATGCATTAAATTTTTCATAGAATCCAATGATTTTACGTTGGTATGCTATGGTGTGGAGAAGAAAGTGCGTACTCAGGTGTTGTCTTCGTCACTTTTCCGGTGATTTACAATTACAAGGTGCTTAATTGTGGGTAGCTGATTCGGATGGCTAGATTAAGAACATATCAATACAAATCAGTAGCATAACGTAAAAGCAATTAAGCACTTAACATATTTGAAATTTAGCAGCTACAGAAATAACTGGCTAATCACACCAATATAATCTGGAGTATAGAATTTCAGTCTTTGCTAGTTGAAAGTTGTTCCATCAGAATGTATCTCTGACTTGTTCGTCTATGTAATCTTTATAAATTGTGTACAACTTAAGTAAGAAAAGGTATAAAGTGTAAAACAACAGTTTTTAAAATTTTGCTTTCTAAATCAATTTCTTTATCAATTCTTGAACACATAAATTTTCATACTGTAGGTCTCTCTCTTTTTTCTCCCTTGACAAATCGCACATTGTCCGTGAGTTTGCCATGGTTTTAAATAGATTAATATCAATTCTAATAATAAGTGTTTGTCACTTTTGCATAACTTATGTATTTTAGAAAAGATCTTTTCTAACGCCATTGATTTCTTTCATTTTTCCTATAAAAGTGTAATGAGGTAGATTCTGCGCAATTAAACATCAAAAATTTTGACTTTTGCTTAATTTATTCCCTAATATTTGATAAAGCAATGAATCGTACAAGACAAGTTCATTCCAAGTTCCTGAAGAAGATATAAATGGAATATTCATGCTTGTCTGACTTTAACATGAGTTAAGGATGTTCATAAGTTTTTGATAATGATAGTGTTTTTTTTTATTATAATCGCATTACAATTAGTTAAATGACAAAAACTCTATCTGGCTGCTTCCACTTAATTTATGAAACTCAAGTCAGGGCTAGAAATATGGAAGTATGCTGCTGCAAGAACATGCGTTTCAGAAATTTTGAAGATTTTAATGACAGTACTTGTGCCATTAGCGTCTCACAATGATATCTATTACAGTACCGTGTGTCCAATCGAAGTTTCTAATGAAAATTTAACTGAAATATCCATGTTTATTTACTTGTAGTATGCAATTTAGGTGTCCATAATTTGTTCAAATAAATTATGGGCTAATAATTGCATTGAAAGTGACAGTTCCAGCTAATAATTCATGTGACTAGACGATACAAAAATTAATCAACTATTTTATTTTGATATAAACAACAATAATAAATGCGTATTTACCTTATATTTCTCTTAGCTCACAGACACAACATCGAATATTCCGCCATTTCACATTAATGGCTGACGCTGATTCAAGCATTTCGCAGTATCTGACGTCATACTGTCACGCAGTATACACAATAAATGTGAAAATTAGATTTCTTTCTGAAAAATTGTTTTTAAGGGGTTTAAAAAGTAAGAAGTTAAAGGAAAATTAATTAACATCACAAAAAAACAGTTATTTGGAAAAAATAGTCTTTGACGATAAAATAAAAAACAGCGCTACAACTAATTGTCTTAATTTGGCTGGCCAACAGCTTCAGAGCCAACAATGGCCAGAATCTGTTGGCCCACTACTTATCATCCAGCACCGGCCCGGTTTATTTTGGCCGGCACTCACCCGTGGCCGTAATGGCCGGAGCTGGGCCATCAAACAACCATCAGCGGCTTGCCGTGGCCAACAGGAAACCGGCTTGGCCAGCAGCGGCCCGGATTTTTGACGGCAGTTTGTGTTTGCTGGGTACATAGATAAATCTGTAATTTTTTTTTAAATATGAACATTAATTATTACTTTTATAGAGCAACTAGATTTTGACTGGCCTATTCTTGTCGACTCGAATATGAACGAGTAGCCCTCTGTCCTTAATTTTAACAGTAAAGAGTTTGATTTCCATTTTGGGCTTAAATTATTGTAGTGATTCAGAATTGATTTTTAAGTTCTAGTCAAATTAACCCTGGCATACAAAAAAAATAATAACTAAAGAGCGACAAACAAACAAAGTTTCACAATTTTTAACCATAATAAAAACATGGCTTACTTTAAAATAGTACAAATGATATAGGGTCTTTTTTTAACTTGAACTGTATTACGGAAAATGATATTCCATTAAATATGTCAACATTGCATTTTTATACTGTGACTTTATGAATGTACCACCATCAAATAAAAATTACTTTTTATGCCAATGTTGGATGAAAATTATTCACAATTTAATTAAAAAAAACATATATAGTAAAAGAATAATTACATTTCTGTTCTAAGTGTAAGGGGAATTAATTGTGGTAGATAAAAAACGTCACTTTAGAGAGTTGGGATTTCAGTTTGATTTTGAAGCAATGATATTCCTGTTACTGTATTAAAGTTTGAAAGTCAGTTAATATAGGCTCTAAATACTAATTAAAATCAGGTATTTTTCTGCCACTAAAAATATTATTAAGTTTTAATTTAAAGTTATGATTAATTCACGAAAATATTCTTAAAAGTGCACATTATATTTTCAATAATAATCGACTGTAAAATACTGATACCTAGAATAATGCACAAGTATACAATATAAAAGAAATTTCCCAATACTTCATTACAATAATTACTTTGTAAAAATTGTTTTGAAACACGTACTAGGGACGGTGTCAAAAGGCTATATTAATGAATGACTCAGCAATAAATAAACTTATACTTTATTCCTCGCTTATATAAATGGATATATATTCTGCATTTAATCCATAGATGACACACAATACATAAATAACTCGAAAAATATAGTCTTCACCTAAAAGGTGATTTCAAGAGGAACTATATGATTATGATTATTGCAACTCATATTTAATGAAATTTCCGCGAAATGAACATTTAAAAAAATAATACGATATTTTTTTATATTTTAAATTGTTTGTTAGCTTAAAGAGTAAATTTTGATAATTATATTATTTTTACATGTGGGATTGTGTAGTTAAAGACATTGCGCAAGTAATTTAATAAGAATTTCGTTTGTGTAATAGTAATTGTTAATTATATTAGAACTATTCGGATTGTAGTTAATAATATTAGCCAACACAGGAAATATTTTATTTCAAATTATCATTTATATGAAACATTTGAAATTCAGAATATCACATTCTGTTTAAAAGTTCGTTATAACATAATTGGGAAAAGTATAACTTGGAATAATATATATATATATATATATATATATATATATATATATATATATATATATATATATATATATATATATATATATATGTATATATATATATATATATATATATATATATATATATATATATATATATATATATATATATATATATATATATATATATATATATATATATATATATATTAGAATACGATGTATTATATATAATATAATATGTATTAATTATATACATTATATTAGATAATAGATAGGTAATATTATATTGGAATACGGTGTATAGAATCTGGGCAGTACTTAGAAGTTGATTGAAAACGTTCCATTTATCGGAAGTCATTCCTTGATAATGGATAATGTATGGTTTCATTTTTCAAAACCGATAAAATGAAAGCTTGTAAAGCTTAGATGGGAAATATCAAAAAGTTCCCGGTGTATAGTTTTAATATTGCCTAATGGGACTACGATTTGATTTCGTCGATGTTAATCTTCTGTATTTTCCAGAATGTTTAAAAGTACAAAAATAAATCAAGGATTTAATGGTGTCAAAAAGCGAAACATTCTACTGTTGTGGTATCCGTCATCTTCCCGATTGATAGCATTAAGTGTTAGACAATGACACGCATTATTTGACGAAGAAAAGTATTATTCACACAGCTTTCAGTCACCTCAATACCCTTAACTGTCTCATTTATCATTTTTCTAAAACAGCTTCATAGTTTATTACTTCTCCCAATGCATCAGCTAAGTTTGTACTACTAATTTTTGATAAGAAAGTACCATTAACATTTTCCATTATTTAAAATGATGAAGCAACTATTTGTTCTCTCTTCGACAAAAGAAAAATACGAAAAGATTGTTATCAATGTATCGATTTCGATATGAATACATAGTTAAATTATTGGATAAAAATATATAGCCAATTAACCAACATGAGAAAGAAGATTCTCAATAGTTATAACACTAGGCTATATTCTAGTCAGATGACACTTTCATACATATATTCAGTCTATATTCAGTCAGATGACATTTTCATACATTTTATCAAATTATTCACTAATTTCTTAAATGTAATTTTCATTTACTCACACCTCTTACCAAGTCAAATTCAAAATGAATATTTTTAAAATTTAAAAATATGTATAAATATCACAAAATCAGCGAGTATCTCCCAAAATTTTTAAATTAATTATAAATAAAATTTTTAAATAAATTTAATATTATTTGAAGTTAAAAGAACTCAATAAAATATGTTTATTAAAGAATATTAATTTCTAAAAAATAATTCTGAAATTTCTCATTTATCATTTTGTATGTATACAACAACGTATTTGATATGCATTGCAGTATATAAAAAATTGTATACCAGCCATTACTCAAAACAGAATACTGATGATTGGATTATTTCATCAATAAAAATATAAGAAGCTGCTTTTTTTATCGTATGAAAAATATATGATAATAAATTTATATCGTAACTTCATAAAAGTACCTATGCTCACGAATCTAATGCTCTTTTTAGGTGATAAATACAGAAACATGGCTACTGCTGGTTACATTTTGTACAGAATGTAACCCTAAAACTATTGATCAGCCATTTCAAAAATGTATAAAGTTATTGTTTTGTCGATCTTTGTGAAGAAGTCGAAATAGATTTAAAACGATTCTTTTTATCTGATAATAAATGAGTAATTTAATGGATTAAACTCTTAATGCATAAAAACGCAAATGAAACAAGTTTATTGGGATTACACATAATATTTCTGTGCAAAAATAAATATATCAAAGTTCAAAAATTTTTCCTCTTTAATAATTTAAAAGAACAATTTTAAATCCAATGAAAAAATATTTAATATCATAAGCTCTTAAATATCCATTGTTACTTAAGGTTATATACGTTTTTATTACTTATGTGTGTGTAACCCAACAAAATGCAAAAGGTGGTTTGTAAAAATTCTGCATTTTATCATGTCTACTAACTGGAGCATTTTATGATTTTCATCTGGTAGGCAAGTTGTTGTCAGGTTAACAGGTGGCATAATAAGAGGTATATTAAATTGTCTAAAGGCACTTTGGACGTTAATTAATGTAAATGTATTATATGTTTCGAACTCTTTGTGTTCTTTTGACGTATGACCTTCGCATGCTGAAGTATGCAAAGTACGAAGAAGCGTCATATGTGGTGCTGCATGTGTATGTGTAATTCTGAATAAATAAGTTAGTCACTTCAGTAATATAAATTTAATGTTCACATGATTATGGAAACAAGAAAATAATATTATAGCAATTTCTCTAAATAGGCGAAATATTGATTTTCTGCTAAAAGCAATCTATAAAGTATCCTAGTTAATTTTTTTATCTGTATAAATAATAGATACACATCAAAATATTGCATTTATTTACTAAAATAATAAAAATAATTTATTGAAAAAATGTGTTACTTTTTATTAGTTTTAAGTACTTTCATTTTTATGTTTAGATAAATTTCTTAAATATTGTATATATTCTTTATGTTTTTATGTTTACGGTGAAGAATGACATCTCATCCTCATATAATATATCTGTTGATCTCCGATTTTAATTCGCCATTTTTAGTTGTTCTATTTATCTGACATAATATTCTATGGAATAAAAATCTATATCAATTATGGAAATCTTCGCAACATTACTACGATTCAGATTATGAATGTTTTTCAATTCTTTTAAAATTTCTTCATATTCTAATACGTTTTCTACCGTATCTTTATCATGTCCTTTAAATTAAAATTTATACCACAGAATATTTTGCTTAGTAAAGTAATAATAAAAATACTGTAAATTTAGCTCATTTTGTCGAAACCAAAATATTTCGATACTATTTATTTTTTACGTTTCTTGACCTAATTTTCTTATCCGTAAAATAATATGAAGTAAAATATTTGGTGCTTTTAGTAGACAAAAGAAAGCACCTAAATTGTTTTTTTAAGACAGTAGCAGTTACACTTAATATATTCCAAAGTTATTAATATAAAATAATGGTTAGTTATATTTAGTATAATTTTGTATCAGGTTGGTGCGTATGAAATGTCGGATTCTTAAGTGATTGTATAAAACTGCATATCTTTCTTCAAAAGCTGTTTATTCAATCAAAGTATGCTCCATTCGCTTCAATACACTTCTCCCAACGAGATTTTAAAGCGTAGATGCCTGTCTTAAAAAAATTTTGGTCTTTAGAATTAATAAACTCTGATATCGAGTTTTTTAGACTGTCTTCATTTTCATAGTGTTTGCCCCTTAAAAACAGCTCTAAATGCTTGAAAAAATGAAAATCGGTCGGCGAGAGATCCGGTGAATAGGGTGGATGCTGCAATGATGAGCATACGTTTAACCGATCCAGCTTATTTCGCTCTGTCAGTGCGTGCGGTACCCACTTGTCCATCTTCTTAACCTTGCCAATCTCAGAAAGGTGTCTCAATATCCTTGTATGGTCAACTTTCATCCTGATAGCAAGTTCCCTCGTGGATACGGCTGGATCCGCTTCCACTAGAGCCTTCAGGTCATCATTCTTCACAGACGTTTTGGGTCTTCCGCGCGGCTCATTTTGCAGTGAAAAATCGCCAGTCCGAAATTTTTCGAACCAACGCTGCACTTTCCGATCGTTAACCGTATTCTCCCCAAACGCTTGGTTTATGTTGCGTGCAGCTTTTGCAGCACTATTACCAAGTTTGTACTCATATAAGAAAATGACGCGAATGTCGGCAGAATTCATATCGGCAATAAACTCAAAAGAAATAAAAAGGGAAGACCTTCGAGAAAACCTATTTTGCTGAAATGAGTCTCTGGCAATGGACAATACGAGTATGAATGAGGTTATGCCAAATACAAAAGTATAACGAAAACAGGGAGGAAAACGTCCGCATGTAAAGAGAATCCGACATTTCATACGCACCAACCTAATACTTAAAATATTAAATATAACTTTATTATTAATTGAAATTACTCCTGAACGAGCTTATTTGTAAAACAGTTACTTTTAGTTAAATATTGGAAAATTTCATTTTAGAATGAATATTTATTATAATATTTATTTATATTTTAATTGCGGAACAAAACTAACAATTCATTAAGGAAATATAATTTAGAATTTAAGAATATTAAATATTATTTCTTTATTATTCTAGGAAATATATTCGTAATTTCATTTTATTATGTAATTACTTGTTATTTAAAAGCTACCTATTATTATATAACAGGTAGCTTTTAATCTGCATATATTTTGACTACGTAATTACCTGTATTTACGTAGTCAAAATATATGCAGATTAAAAGCTACCTGTTATATAATAATAGGTAGCTTTTTAATAACAAGTACTTACATAATAAAATGAAATTACGAATATATTTATGAACCTGAAAGAGATTTTGTAAAAGTAACTTAGAAAATATTATAGCTAATTATTGTTCTCGATCTTTTAAAAAGATATTACTGATAAATAATTCAAAAAGGCTTTAATTAAATTACCTATGCATATCATCTAATTAATAATTGTATTTATTTATCAAACAATAGAAGTTAACATTTTAAAAGAATTGCATTTTGGAGCATTAATTTAGATAGACTCTATAACAGCGCAAAAATCTGCATACAAAACGAAGTTGTTTGATCGCTATATAAATCAGTAGAAATCATGAATATATATAATAATTGAAAATTTTGGGATGACTAAATTAATCATTACAGAATACGACTTTTACAAAGGAAGGAAATTAATTTGGTATTTGTCTCCTTCCCAAACTAAATACAGTCTGTTTCTTAGAGTGTCATAAATTAATGGATTTTACTTTTTGTGTGTCTCTACAATCACTTGCCAAATTGTCATCAACTGTCAGACTAAACCGCCAATATTCCTGGATGGTTTCAATCCTAAAACGGCTCGATAAGGAGAAAGACGGGGAGATCTGGCTTGCCAAAGAAGAGAGTTGTGCAACCTTGAAGACAATTTAAAGCAATTCAGTGCTGTTTGCCGATGTCACTTGAGAACTGTGAGATATAAGTTGTGAAAAGTTATGAAGTGTTAAAAGTTAAAATACAAATGGTTATAGCATAACCATAACATCAAAGTACAATTACACTTGTAAAATGCTGAATTCTAAGAATACCAGAAATGACTAAAAGGATTTCTTTGTTGTGAATGTGTGTCAGCGTACTGTTGTAACAATCCAGGACAGCTTGAGACTTTTAACATCCCTGCTGTCTTCGATAGTTTGGGGAACCTGGAGATGACAGGACGGAGCTCTTAAACATTTCTATTATACCTATGACTGATGTCAGGACACAAAGATATTCATAATTAAAGATCTTCCATTCTCCGATTCGTACTTGATATTAATACATCGACATCCTATATTCCTCTTCAGACGATTGTGTTGAACATACATGTGTCCAACATTATCCTACGCAACTATGGGATAGAGTTAATAATGAATGATTCAAGAGCGTGGTAGGCTAGTGGTTAGAGCATCGGATTCACTTTCCAAGGGCGGGATTCACCTTACAATGCCGCCCAAGACCCACCGATATACGTGCTCGCTAAATCTGTGGAATCGAAAGTCTTGTGGTTGATCGTTGAGCAGTTATCATGGGTGTAATGGTCTGGAGAAAATTTCCTCCACCTCCAGATCAATGTCGAAATTGAGGGAGTGGGTCATCTGGTGGTGTCATCTATCGGAGGAGATTAGAACAAAGTCGTACTTTCAACTTTGTGATGCTCTGGTTAAACGAAAGACGCACCCTACTAACTTAAATTTGCATAGCCAATAGCATTGCGAGCTTGGCTTGTCCAAGTGTCATAAGTAACAACAACAACACATTAACAACACAACACGAATGATTGTTATACTAGAACCCTGCCTTACCTTTCTGTTGGGGTCCTAAGTTATCTTTTCCTCCTTGGGTATTGACATCTGCCATTGTTGACATTTCGTAATCCCATTATTTAATATATTAATTGCTGAGATTCGAAAATCGAGCAATTGCTAGGCTCATGAACCAGAGTTTGTTCACGGAATGAGACGATCACTTTCAAATTTTAAATGCATTCGTCATGCGCTTCAAAGCCTTGCCACAGTTGAAGTAAATTATCAGGAGTTGACAAAGGCAACTAAATCACCAGATTGAAAATCATATCTGCTGACTGCGCTGGTCTTTTGCGCATTCATAGATACAAAGTTTTAATCATTTGTATATTGCAACGTATTATTACATTTGATGTAAATTAACAAGACTTGACAAAAGAATCTTGGTCACCAGAGTGACAATCACATCTACTGAATGCGCAGATTTTTGTACATTTATAGATGCAAAATTTTAATCATTCATTCTTTCAAAATATAGTTATATGCAAAGCTTCTTTACAATCAAACTGATATTTTCTGATGAATTGGATATTTTGTTCTATAAAATAAATTTTAATTATATTTATCTTTTAATTTCCATAAACGATAAAATTATTGTAAGCATATTTAGTTTTTGAGTAAATAAATTTGAAAAAAATAATTTATGCAGTGATGTCTTTTATTATATATACAGGGTGATTATAAAAAAACTTTGCCAACATCTGCACTTCTAGCGTCCATTCTATTTAACCGATCAAGATGATACTTCAAATATAGTTCTTTTGAGATATGCGCTCGAGATTCTGTGAATGGCAACACAGTGGCCCTCGCGGTTACAGTTATAGTGACAGAAACTCGAAATTTTCGAATGGCAACGCCTACTTTTTACCATCGCAAAATGTTCAGCACATGCGAAAACCCTAAATAGCGTTGAAACGGTACCGATATGTCCGAAAACCGACGTGTTATACACATACAAACAGTTCTTCAAGGCACATGGAGGAATAATGCATACGACAGAGACAAGACACTGCTCAATGATGAGAACACATAGAGAAAAAATCTTTATTAATTTCAAACATTTTCCACATGAGTGCCATCACAGGCAATTACGCATTGCATGCGGGAGACGGTGGACAATGTCGCTGCACGCAACATGGCACGAGGAATGTTTCCAATCTCACACCGTATAGAATCCTTTAAGTCCGACAATGTTTGAGGATTGCACAGATAAACTCTGGATTTGAGATAGCCCCAAAACCAGAAATCCATAGGCGTCAGATATGGGGATCGCGCAGGCCACGGAAAAGGATAATAGCGTGAGATGATGCGATCACCAAAATGCTGATCCAGGAGCCTTTTAACTGACCTCGCTATATGTGGAGGTGCGCCATCTTGCATCCAAACAATGTCATTGAGTGCATTCAGCCGACGCAACTCCGGTAAGACATAATTTTTCAGCATGGTTGCATACCGAGGGCCCGTTACAGAACATGTTGCAGGGCCAGTCGGGGTCGTTTCCTCAAAGAAGAACGGGCCCAGAACAAATGTAGCTGTAATGCCGCACCACGCAGTCACTTTGGCGTCAAATAATGGTACTGGCGCCACAGCATGAGGATTCGTCTCTCCCCAGTGCACACAATTCTTTGTGTTAATGCTGCCATTTAAGTTGAAATGCGCCTCGTCCGTCCATAGTATGCGAAGAGGCCAGTCGTTATCCGCATCATATCTTAACAAAAATGCATTTGCGAAGTCCAGACGTTGTTGTGGGTCACCCGGCTCCAACATCTGGACGCGCTGGAACCGATAGGGAAACATGTGAAGTACCGAGCGCAAGAGCTTGCGGACCGTTGAGTTCGGAATACCCCACACGTGCGCTATGCCTCTTGCGGCTTCTGTGTGTCCTGCAGTCACTGTATGGTGCACTTCCATGACAACGTCCTCAGAAACAGTTGTCCGTCCGGAGCGCTGTTTGTCACAGGTGCAGCCTTGTATCTTCGAATTTCCGCACTAAATCACACAGAGCTTGCCGAGTATATGGGCCGCGTCGTTGTCGATGATTGCGGCGATACACACGCAAGGCTTCCGCAGCGTTCATCCCATTTTGGTAATAGAGTTTGATCAATTCACCGCGGACTTTCCTAGGAAGACTCATATCGTCGGCATGTGCGAGTTCCCGAATGACGACTTCGCATACCCGCTTGGAATTTTATAGGTTTCCTACGCTGAATATCTGGCGACCGGCGTTCTGTGATTGGTTTCTTGACTCTGTCACATGCAAATTTATTGCGTGCGCCCAGATCGTGTTTTATTGGCCGGTTTTCAGAATTCTTTTTTGTGTTTGCAGAAACGTCCGTTTTTAGACATATTGGTACCGTTTCAACGCTATTTAGGATTTTCGCATGTGCTGAACATTTTGCGATGGTAAAAAGTAGACGTTGCCATTGGAAAATTTCGAGTTTCTGTCACTATAACAGCAACCGCGAGGGCCACTGTGTTGCCATTCACAGAATCTCAAGCGCATATCTCAAAAGAACTATATTTGAAGTATCATCTTGATCGGTTAAATAGAATGGACGCTAGAAGTGCAGATGTTGGCAAAGTTTTTTTATAATCACCCTGTATATATATATATATATATATATATATATATATATATATATATATATATATATATATATATATATATATATATATATATATATATATAAGTAATGAATTGATTTAATATTTTTTCACATTGCTAACATAACTAACTTATAAAAATGACATTGGTAAATAATTTTTTTAATATTTTTCTCTAAGTTTCCATGTCTCCAAATGTATATATCTAAAATGCTTTCTGAAATATAACACAATTGCTGTTTAATTAAGGTGGTTAGAGATAAGATTCATGTTGTTGATGATTTTTGCCTTTAAAAAATATCAACATAACATTTCAGAAATTTATGAAATTAGAAAATGACATTTTGTTTTAACTAATCTAAATAAAGGTTTTTAAATTATAAAAGTTTTATATTTTGTTTTATATTGAAAAGAAGGTTGTGATATATCATTTTTCTGTGTTTTTGGTTCATGAAAAAGGAAAATGACATTAATTATTATATGACATTAAGGATTATATGACATTAATACAATATCATTACTTTGTTAATTTATTATCAGAAATTAGACACTAAAATTTTTAAGTACTTTTATGGGATTTCAATTTATCTAAATAAGTTTATGTCATCTATCTTATGGCAATTTATTTATATTTCAACTCCAAGATTTGCTTGCAGCCTTCTTGGTCTGACGGTACATGACATCGCTCCTTCATTTATAAAGTAGCGAGTTCGATACCCGATCCAACCGATAATAAATAGAAATGATCTAGTTCATGATGTTGTTTATGTGATACCTAACTTTGTTAAAAATAGAGCTAGGCAGATGTCTGCGTATAGTGGCTTCGCTTGGTATAAATAGCGAACTGATAATGTATCGCAATAATTTTATTTAGTTCTTAAGATGTGCAATAATGTCTAAATTGTGAACTTCTTTCTGAAATCCAACTGCATATATATATATATATATATATATATATATATATATATATATATATATATATATATATATATATATATATATATATATATATATATATATATATATATATATATATATATATATATATATATATATATATATATATATATATATATATATATATATATATATATATATATATACGAGGGTTACTCTGAAATTTTTGAGATACGCGCAGACGAGAATTTACAAATTTAAAAAAAACGGCTTAATTTTAAAGTACAAAGTATTTTAACACAGAAGACGATTTTTTACTGACTTACTTCAACTTGTTTAGCGTGGAATAAATTTTAAACAGAAGAGGAAATGGAGTTGACGCGAGAACATTTTCGCGCTATGATTTTCTACGATTTCAAAGCAGGATTCAATCAAGAAGAATGCGTTCAATGGTTGCAATTAGCATTGGGTGATGAATCTCCAGCTCGAGTTACTGTATTCAGATGGTTTAGCAAATTTAGAAGAGGTCGCAATTTTCTTCAGGATGAAGAACACACAGGAAGGCCGCCGTCGGCAGTAATCCCGGATAATGTGTCTGCCATACGAAAAATGTTAATGGATGATAATCGCTGTACCTATCAAATGATACAGAAGGAACTTAACATTGGATCCGCAGCCATACACAAAATCATTCATGAAGAATTACATATGAAAAAAGTAGTTTGCCGTTCGGTTCCCCATAATCTAACTGAGCATCAAAAAGAGGAGCGTGTCAGAATTAGTAAAGAAACTCTTAATGTGCTAAATGATGGTGGCCACCGCATCATTTCTAAAATTGTAACAGGTGATGAAACGTACATACCGTTTTTTGACGTTCCAACACGTCAAGAAAGCAAAGTATGGGTCTTTGAAGATGATCCCACGCCGACAATGGTGAGAAAACAACGCGCACTGAAAAAAGTGATGTATGCCGTTTTCTTCAGAAGTACGGGATTGGTCAAAGCCATCAAGTTGGAAGGACAGTAACAACAAACTGGTATACCACTAAATGTATTCCAGAAATTCTACAAGAACTGAATGTTAGGGGACTAATGCTTCACCATGACAATGCATCTTCACATACAGCCGGATTAACAGTTGAGTTTCTTAAACAAAACAAATTAAAGTGATCGAACATCCGCCGTATTCACCTGATCTAGCTATGTGCGACTTTTGGTTATTCTTTAATCTAAAAAAGAACTTACGTGGACGTCGTTTTCATTCAGAAGAAGAGATTGATGCGACAATAAATGCATTTTCTTAATCTATTCGAAGAAATGAATGGCCTGAGGCATTTAATCTGTGGAAATTTCGTCTACAAAAGTGCATTGATGCTGGAGGAGACTACTTTAAACACACCTAAAATTTTGTAAGTATAAATTTAAAAACCTAGTTGTATCACAAAAATTTCAAAGTGACCCTTGTATAATTCACAAAACAAAATTATATGACATTAATACAACCATTTTTATTGGACATTTTCGTAAAACATCAATGATTATTCTGTTTAAGAGAAGCCTATCTTAATATGCATTACTTTCTTCAATTTATTCGTATAATTTTTCAGTTCGTTTGAAAATTGAACAGGTAAATAATATTAATTAACCAGTGTGGTTTCTGTTATAAAATACTGTAATGTTAATTATATGTAAATATGTTAGATAAATATTTATTTAACTTAATAAATGATCAAAATTGTCGTAGTTGTTTAATCAATTCTAAAGCACAGAACGCAAGTATTATGTAGAATATATTCTATTTTTAACATGTAAATTTGCTAAAACGGCTGTCTATTTAAAATATTCTGTCAGATATCAAATCTAACTAAATAATCAATATCTTATGTTGTAGGAAAACGAAATAAATACATTTCGTCATTTTTACGCTTAACACTCTCATAATTTACTTTCTATTGTCTTCAACAACAATCCAAACAGTATAAACATTCATGACAAATTCATTCCTTTTACAATTTGTATTCTAAACGTAAGTTTCAAATCTCGAATTTTCACTCAATGATTTATGTATTAAATTAGAGAGAAAATATCTAAGAAATATTGTCGCCATTTTCTTTTTCTCATCAGAATCCTTTATTCGACTCATAATTGTATTCGCTGATGCAAACATTTTGTACCAGACATTTTTCCATTCGCCTTCCATATTTGTGAATAATTAATGATGTTAAAATTTGTTTTAGAAAATCTCCCATTCGCTGTGAAAATGCATTTGAAGATAGAGCTGAAAACAAAGACGGTTTCTCTTACAGCACAGATTTATTATTCAATCGCCTGATGTCGAGATTAAATTTGTTTAAAGAATCGAAACCTTCAGCGTTCAGAAGTTAACTTATTTATGCATTTTATTCAGCAGAAGCAATTTTTTTATTTCGTTTTTTACATTGATTTTTATAGAAATGAAGAAAAGAAATTTTATGCAGTTCTCCTAGAAATGCTTTTATAAAATGAAATATTATTTGAATGAAGAGATTTTTGTAAGAATGAGAGAGAGAGACCTATTTTTCTAATTCCGTCGCTCTCGGTTATCAATCCAACTATGTTTCCATATAGATATTATTATATCTATATGGAAACATAGTTGGACTGATAACATAGTTGGATTGAAACATAGTTGGATGATATTATTCCATATTCAACTATAATTCTGGGAATTCCTTTCCATGCTGGCTACTGAATTACGGCAAACGCCCGTTTTTACGAACCTCTAATTTACAAACACTCATGATTACGAAATATCATTTGAAGGAAGAATTTCTTCGTAAGACTGAAATGATAAGAATGACCTATTTTTATGCTTCGCTCTATATTGTCAGTCCAACTATATTCCCAAATGTAGATTTCCTTGGACTTCTATATCAAGAAGACAACTGAATTACAGCCGCCCAATTTGTCTAGTGGTTAGTGTGCCTGACTGCGGATAAGGAGGTCCTGGGTTCGAATCCCGGTTCGGGCATGGATGTACTTTCTCTCTCTATCTATCCTGTCTTTGTCCATTCCTTGTATGAATGAGGTGTGAATGGATGCCTACCCTATAAACGGGTCCCTATGGCATGTGTGTACTGAGGAAGTCGGACTCCACACCAAATATGGTTCAGTTGGAAAAGTGGAGCAGCGCACCCCATAGTGCCAACCCCTAGCTGTCACACGATAACAACAACAACTGAATTACAGCAGATGCCCCATCTTAAGAAACTTTTGTTTGCGGACATTTGTAATTTCATAAATTAATAGCTAGGCCCAACATGCGAAACATTATTTGAATGAAGAGTTTTTTTGTAAGACAAATGATAAGAATGACTTATTTTCATAATTGCATCGCTCTGTATCATTAATTCAACTATATTCTCACTATAGATCTGAATTCCTATCCAGACTGGCAATTTTAATCACAGCAAACGCCCGTTTTTACAAACCTCTAATTTACGAACACTCATGATTGCAAATTAGTGACTGGTACCTAACATACGAAATATTATTTGAAGGAAGAATTACTTCGTAAGACTGAAATGATAAGAATGACCTATTTTGAATCATATTGCATTTTAAATTGTAGTTTGTAATTAGGCATTTTATACAAAACGTGATCAGAAAATAATAATAAAAAAAAAAAAGAACCAAACGGAAACAAATCAAGGGTTTCCTTGTCAAATAATCCTTCTGCACAAAAAGAGATCAAAGAGCAACCGAACAAACCAATGAGTAATTTCTGTTCAATTAGCTCTTCAGCTCAAAAAATAATCATAGAAGAACAAACAAAGAAAAACAATCTAATCCTGGAGTTTACATTTCAAATAACATTTTCTAAAGGGTATCACCGTAGGACAGCTCTCTTCGAAGCCTAATGTCACGGGTTCAATCCCAGCCACTATTGAACAATGAGAGATGGCTGTTGTGCTTCCGAATTTCGGATGCACGTATTTAGGAGTGGGTGCTTGTGAGTCTTCCGAGTTTTTTCCCCTTGCGACAGGTTAACACGGCAAACCATGTTTGAAAACTCTTCTCGTACAGTAATTTAAACATGAATGCTAAAAGGCCTTAATACATCTTTCGGCCATTAAATTATCAACTATGCGGCGTAAAAAAGAATTGTAGGAAAAGTGATAGTACATCATACATACATAGCAGTGTGGGCGAGTCCCGAACAGTGCCTTTAGGTTAACGGCTTAGGAATACTCGCCCATCACCAAGTGCCTCTTCATTTTGAACTACGGTCTCACGTGACGAGGTTACACCAGAGCTGGCACTCTCCTCTCAACATTCACGCTCCAGCGGAAGGACTATGGACATCATATACTAATGTGTACACGTCCCCTACCCACTGAGGGAGAACGGGAAAGAGCGAGAAGCCATTGGAGCTCAAATGATCGCGCTGGCCCGGTTGGGATTTGAACCCAATACAGCAACAAACACACCAAACCATACCAATCAGAAAATTCGCCATCAAATTAGGTCTCTTGTGAAAAAAGTGATCACAGTGTACCTAAAAAACGAAACCAGACCAATCAGGAGATTCCTGTTCAAATTAAGTTTTTTGTAAAAAAAAAAGTGACTGTAGAGAAACAAACAAACCAAAATAAATTAGGTGGAAGTTCCCTGGAAGCCCGGTGGCTTAGTGGCAGCGTTTCACGCTCCTATGAGACAGGTGCGAGGTTCAATTCTCGGGCTGCGCAAGGTTGACTCAGCCTTTCATCCCTTCAGTGGGTCGATTCACTGAGTACTGATGCTTGGGAACTAAACACTGGGGGTCTTACGTTAGGCTGACCACCTAACTGGGACATATGCTTAGCACCTCAGGGCCCTCGGTCATGAAAACAGTTATGGGCACTGTAGGCCTTGGCCCACATGGGCTGTCGTCCCATGGAGTTAAGTTTAGTTAGGAAGTTCCCTGTAAAATTAGCTCTCCTATACGAAACGTGATAAATTAGCAATAAATAAGCAAAATGTATCAAGTTCAAACACGATCATTGTGAGTGCGACAAATTTTAAATTCTTGCTTCCATCTAGTTGAAATCACATAATTATACTTAGCACCCAAAAGAAATTATTGCTTCATCTTAATGAATGTATACGAGTCAACAGATTTATTTCATGAATGGCGATTCAGCGGAGTGAATGTTATCGCCCATTCCATGATGACATTTTCTTCTGTAAGCCACTTATTCTCAACATTCTCTTCGTTTAAAATGCAAACAAAGGGATTTAAGACAATATTACTGTCATATATGTACTGGCTGCAAAGTTATTGCCGATGATGTTATATTTGATACACAGAAAACTTTATAAGTTTGCGGGGGGGGAGTGGTATAAGCAAACACCTTCATCGAAAAAAATGTCACCAAATTTAATAAAACTTGAACTTGGAGTGGTGAAGATTGCTTAAAATACACTGGTAAAATATAAAAAGCCCACTGTAATTGTTATTATACACATATTATTACACATAGTTGTTTTGTTTTTTGTGATTTGTGCGTTATTCCATTATATACTTTTCGAATCAATTATTCCAATTGCTTTTCAATTACTTTCAATCATTTAAAACTAAAATGCTTTTCTACAAATTATTTGAATGACCTTGAAGGATTACATATTAATTGTAATGCAAGATTAATCATTATGGCATTCAATCATTATTGCTCGGCAATCATTAAAGTGAAAATGAATGAGTTTTTCTAATCAATACAATGACAACGTAAAAACAATATTGCTCAGAGCTAGAAATATTTACAATATGAAAAATAAATTTTTGAATCTTCATTCTGTAAAAAGATGAAAATAATCATAAATTTTATTTATAAAAAACGAGGTATTTCATAGTATTTTTGATTTACATTGCACACCGTTTAGTCAATCATTTTTCAAATAAGCACATGGTTAAATATTTCTTTGTAGTCACATCACATTATGCTGAATTGATTAACCGTTGTTGCAAAATACACAAGGTATTAAATTTCATTCATTAGCACCTGATAGTTGTTTCAACTTTTGTTTTATTTATAGTTCATAATGCTTTTACTGAAAAGAAATTCATTTTTTGCATTTTTTTATCGCACTCGTATTGTATTAGCTGGTTGATAAAAAGTATCTCTTAAAACATCTGCTTTTTGTATGCTGATATAATGCGCAATGAAAAATAAACAAAATATAAAAAATAAAAATAGGATTTTTATATTTCATTTATAGAAAAGCTTTTAAAGAAAATTTTGCATTCGCTACTTCAACAAAATCTGAAGCTAAATTAGTTTCTTACATTTTATTTTTTTTAACTAAATTAATATTTTGCCAATAATAAAGACACCTAATATAAATTCCAGGCCATGCATATTCATGCATTATAAATTAAAATATCACAGAAATTGATTAGATTAATAATCAATTTTTGTAACATAATTATATCCGCTAAATATTTTAATTAATATCATAGAATGCATTATTATTTTAATTTGTACTAAATTAATATATTATTAGTAGTTATTATACTTAATAATGCCATAACTGTGCTTGGTGTGCATTTAATTATTAATGATACTTAAATTGTTTAAAACATTATTGTTATATCAAATTTTTAATCATAGAAAAAAATATTTAATTCTTATAAAATGAAATAGAGCATTGTCTATATTTTCTGTTTGATGATATAATCATATCAGCATAAAATGCCTCAGAAAATTGTAATCAATACTTTATTTAGTTTTGTAAAAATTAAAAATAATATTTAACAATTATTTATGAAAATGACGTTAATACATGCAGTAATTACTAACAATATAACGATTAATATTTTTATCATACTTATACATTAATTAATGTAAAATTTTTAACATACCTTTGTAAAAAATTTGACTTTAATATCATAATAAATGAAGGGGAGTATGAACGAGGACGGTGTTGATTTTACCGGCATTCTCGCCGATGGCTTAATATTTTTTCTTTTTCGAAATGCATATCATATTTAAGTTAATAAAAATAATCCTATTTTAACGAAATATTTTGCATTCTTTGCATATTTATTCCTTAAAAGATTATGCGAACCGGAATGGCATTCCCATTACTACAGTGTCGATTATGCAACACTTTTGAAAATTTTCATTTTGAAAAACGGGAAATTTTATTTCAAAAATATGAAAGAAACGCTGAAATATAGATGGCAGCACATGTCCTACAGCCCGCTCGGACTCAAATACCAAGAGATGGTTTATTATTGGTAACTAACTTCTGTACTTAAGAATGCATAATTTAGAAATTAGTGACTCGTAATTATCAGTGTTGGGGGAATGTTTCCTTTACGTAGTGTTATAGGAATTTGATGACGAAGCCCTAATGAAGATGAGCTAATACACGTACATTCATCAGAAGTTCTTTTCGTAATTTGTAATAAAATTATTCGTAAAAATATATATCGAAGTATATTTTGAAAATACAATTTGGCTGCAATTTAATGCTGATAAGCTCGATACTGGTTTAACTAATGAAAATAAGAACTATGTAGAATTTATTGATAAGGGACATACAAGTTTAACATCAACTGAACAAGTAAAATATATGGGACAATTTAAATCTGCTATGAAATTTTTTTTAATAATCAATTTTGTTACTTTTTATTTATGTTTAATACTCTTGTAAGAATCTTAAAAGTAATTTAAAATATAAATTTCATTAATTTCCAGAATATGCTTATAAATAAGAATAAAACAAACATTTTATGGAGATTTTATTTTGAAATATACTAATCTCTTAACATATAGGAAACAAAAAAATACTACAAAATACTATGAACTTTCAATTATCCGTTGTGTCAAACTCAGAAAAACTTTCCTATTCTTAAAAAAATAGTTTTCGGGGAAAACTTTTTTTAAGACTTGTTTTTCGAAGAAGTAAATTAAAAACAATTCCTTAGGTAGTGAATGTTTTATTATTCATCAAGTAATAAATGTGTTTATATTAGCTGTTGAATATTAAATTCAAGTGCATATTAATGTTGATTTTTCCCTTTTTTTCATACTTTTCTAGATTATCTGTAATAATAGTGCTAATCAATTTTGCTGACATTTTATATAATCAGAAATCGGGTTGACATTATAAAATCAGGAATTCACTGTACAGTAATCGCCTTTTTAACACGTTTCTTTAATAACACGTTGTCATAATACGCGATTTCATGTCTTTCGTATAACACGTTATCCCCCACATAACGTGTTCATTCCCTACGTTATATTTCTGTACTGCGAAATTTATAATGATTTGTACAGTTCACAATCAATTTCGGGTATAAGTTGAATTTTATATAAAATTTAAATGAAGTCTTTTTTTAATTTATAAAGATTTATATAGATTACTTTAAAAATAAATTTTCACGATGTAATTGAATAATTCAATTAAAAGCAATACTTTTATTATACGACTCAAATTATTATTTTCACATTATTTAAAAAAAACTTCATTTGTTTAATATATTCATTAGTATTACAAACGGTAAATGATAATTAATTAAAATTACATGCATTTTTTTTCTTTTTTTTGCGAAATGAAATTTTCAGATCTTGCTAATATCGAAAATAAGGAAGTTACACAGATTTCCAACGAAATTCATCATTCAAAAAGCTTGTGCTTTGTTTTTGAAAATTTACTTTAGTTAGAGCTACAAATATTTTATATTAAAATAGTTAAAGAATTGAATAATCATTTTATCAATTTATTTATATGAAAAAATCTCAGTACTTTATTATATTAAATAAATTTAATTATTTTTGCTATATTATTCAAAATTTGTATTTAAGGTTTAAAAGAAGGATCTAAATATGTAATTATTCAACAGCAATGGGGCATTTTCTTACATAGTATTCAGTTAAATACTGGTCCAACGAAAGTCATTTATGCTGATGGTACCTTTGCATGTTACAACCTTCTTCTCAATATCTCCCATTCTTTTATCATAGGGTAATTTGAGAAGGAACATGCTAATTATGGTGATTATGTTCCTTGCATTGTTTGTAGAGCAATTTGATGAGATCATATCACCGAATACGTCTTTAAATGCATTGTAGATCATTGCTAACGTAAGTATATCTATAGGAAATTCATGCTTATACAAATACACATTAATGTAAATGTTTTCATGCATCTTCAACAATGCTTACATCAACATCAACCTAATAAATATTTATTTCTCTGCATAATATCTAATTATAAAGTAATGACTTTATTTTAACCAGAAATCTATATCTTTGCTTTATTTCTTTAGTAATCTTTTTTTCAAATTCCATCAAAATCATTTGTTCCATACTATTTTTTAATTTTTAACTAACAATAGCTATATAATCACACTCTAATTTATGACCAATACAAATTTCTTTACATAGAAAATCGATACCTGGAATTATTTCCTTTCTCCAGTGCTTGGATACTAATATTTTTTCCTTTCAATGATACAAAGAACGTAAGGGATGTTTTATAGTTTTTTATTGGAGGGCATCTAGCTGGCAAGATATCGTGACCCTGAAAGTGGGTGACTTCGTAATTTAGAAGCAGGGAACAATAAAAAGAAGCAAGGTAAAAAAAAAAGAAGCATTGACCAGACTTCGCCTGCCACCCTAGATTTATCTTTTTACGTGGAGGACATTGCGACCACCACATATTTTACGTGCCTTAGATTCATAAGAAAACATGACGGATATCGAGTCGGTATTCGAACTTACTACCTTCTACCACTTACTACCTCAATAATCAGAAATACCAAAGCACTCATTGCATTTCGAAAATATCTCATTTATGTTTCTTATCGATTTGAAATTGTGTTTGTGATTAATTTTGGATTTCAATTAACCTGAAGCAATAATTCAAAAATGAGAAGACAATAATCAGAAATACCAAAGCACTCATTGCATTTCGAAAATATATCACTTATCTTTTTTATCAATTTGAAAATGTGTTTGATTAATTCTGAATTTAAATTAACCAGAAGCAATAACTCAAAAATGAGAAGACAATAATCAGAAATACCAAAGCACTCATTGCATTTCGAAAATATCTCACTTATCTTTCTTATCAATTTGAAATTGTGTTTGATTAATTTTGGATTTAAATTAACCAGAAGCAATAACTCAAAAATGAGAAGACAATAATCAGAAATACCAAAGCACTCATTGCATTTCGAAAATATCTCACTTATCTTTCTTATCAATTTGAAATTGTGTTGTGATTAATTTTGGATTTAAATTAACCTGAAGCAATAACTCAAAAATGAGAAGACAATAATCAGAAATACCAAAGCACTCATTGCATTTCGAAAATATCTCATTCATGTTTCTTATCGATTTGAAATTGTGTTTGTGATTAATTTTGGATTTAAATTAACCTGAAGCAATAACTCAAAAATGAGAAGACAATAATCAGAAATACCAAAGCACTCATTGCATTTCGAAAATATCTCACTTATCTTTCTTATCAATTTGAAATTGTGTTTGGATTAATTTTGGATTTAAATTAACCAGAAGCAATAACTCAAAAATGAGAAGACAATAATCAGAAATACCAAAGCACTCATTGCATTTCGAAAATATCTCACTTATCTTTCTTATCAATTTGAAATTGTGTTTGATTAATTTTGGATTTAAATTAACCAGAAGCAATAACTCAAAAATGAGAAGACAATAATCAGAAATACCAAAGCACTCATTGCATTTCGAAAATATCTCACTTATCTTTCTTATCAATTTGAAATTGTGTTTGATTAATTTTGGATTTAAATTAACCAGAAGCAATAACTCAAAAATGAGAAGACAATAATCAGAAATACCAAAGCACTCATTGCATTTCGAAAATATCTCACTTATCTTTCTTATCAATTTGAAATTGTGTTTGATTAATTTTGGATTTAAATTAACCAGAAGCAATAACTCAAAAATGAGAAGACAATAATCAGAAATACCAAAGCACTCATTGCATTTCGAAAATATCTCACTTATCTTTCTTATCAATTTGAAATTGTGTTTGTGATTAATTTTGGATTTAAATTAACCTGAAGCAATAACTCAAAAATGAGAAGACAATAATCAGAAATACCAAAGCACTCATTGCATTTCGAAAATATCTCATTTATGTTTCTTATCAATTTG